>CM041778.1:377301240-377485819 GCA_023374045.1 Limonium bicolor | reverse complement strand
TAAGACCACCATTCTCTTCTCTCATCAAGCTCTTCAATTCTATCCTTTCAAAATCTCAAGAGCTCCATTTGGTGCCAAGAAGAATCTCCATGGGAGTAGCTTGAGCTCATCTTTTCACCATATATTGTTTCCTTGCTTCAAGGTAAGGAAACTCAAGAAAATGATGTTTCCCTCGTGTTTGTGTTGTCGAAAATCACTCTTAAATGTGTCTTATGTGCCTTGTTCTAGCTTCATTTCAACCTTTCATGGACTAGGTGGAGTCCTCTCTTGATAATATCCAAACTATCTTCAAGTTCTAAGGTTAAAACAACTATCTAAGTTTTTAAAACAATGTACAATCTAGGTTTACAATGAGATGAACCATAAATCTTGTATATCATTTATCATTGTATAATGTTTGTAGAATTGGACAAACAATCAAAAGCCTTGCCGATTTAGTCAAGGAAACAAGAAAGAAGTTGTGAGGAAAAGAGGTAAATGTGCTAACCTAATGTGGTTTAAAGTCTTAGGAGAAATTAGCTTATATTGCTTATTAAAATGATCTAAGGAGCCAATGGTGAATGACTTAGTAAAGTGTTCTTAAAGGCTTAGTAAAAGGCATATGTGTTGTTGAGTGTATTTGCAGGTCAAAGGCAAATATATTGTGGAAATTCAGTGTTTATGATTTATGCACCTTAAGGGCCTAAGAGCCATGTTATTTAAGGGCCTAAGTGCCAAGCAATTTAAGTTATGCACTATATTGTGATGAAGTGCTAAATGTGTGAAGTTTTGTGTATAAGAATGTGCTTGATGGATTTTAGTGTTCTTGGTTGTTTAATGGTGAAAACATTGTGTTTTGGTTTAGTAATGTTCTAGGAGAGTTCATGTCAAAATTTAGGTAATAAACAAGAAGTTCTAAGGGTTTAAAATGAGTTTGGTAAGTTAGGAAATGTTTAGAATGGTTAAGTGTTCAACTAATGAAATAAACATGCATTAAGGTATTCTAAGATGTAAAAAGGGCTTAAGTAATGTTCTAGAGGATTTAGAATGCAAAAGAATGTTTTAGGACATTTCAAGATCATGGTGAGATTGTGTTTAGGACTTGTGCAATGTTGATGTATAAGGAAGAAGTAATTTGTTGTATGGAGGATCTATAAGCTTGTAGAGATATTCAAGGAGTTGGTTAGGAAGAAAAGATGCTTGGGAGATGATGTTGTAGTGGTGAGAAAACATTTTAGGAGTTGTGTTGAGGCTTATGCAAACTTTGGTAAAACATGGAGAAGGTATAAAATTGTAAAGGGATTTAAAGAATGACATAAGGAATTGTTTTGTAAGAAAAGATGCTTGGGAGATGGTGTTAAAAGGTAAGGAAATATCTTGGTATAATGGTTACAATAGGCATGAAACACCACTTGGGGAACAAAGGATAAAACATAATAGGTGTTAGGGATTTTGGTAAGAATTGAGTAAGTGTTGGAGGCTATGAAAATGAGTGTTTTGGCACGTCCGAACTTCCGTCCGGACATGGACGTTCGGACATGCCCTATTGTGTTAGAATTTTATGAGTCTCGGCCAGTGTCCGGACTTCTATCCGACCATGGATGTTCGGACGCACCCGTCTCTTTTCTCAGGTTTATCCTCGACTTGCGTCCGAACTTCGGGAAACTCGGACACAAGTTCGGACGCTTGAAATTTTCTTCTGATTTTCTCTCGACCAATGTCTGAACTTTGGAAACTCGGACACAAGTTCGGACATGCATCTGGCTTCACCCTTTGAGCCTCGACTTGCGTTCGAACTTCGGAAACTCAGACACAGGTTCGGACATGCCACTGTTTTGACCAAAACTTTTGTCTGAGGTTAGGAAGGGTTGTCTAAAAATGGTGATTAGTTAATAATGATGATATGAGGTTATTTAAGACATGTTAGGAGTGTTATAATGGCAATTAAAATGGTGAAAAGTAATAACAAGTGTGAAAGTAAAATAACTAGAAATGTAAAGTAATAAGCTACTGACGAACTAGTACGTTAAATTAACCGACGTTACTAAATGTGTATAGGATTCTCCAAAGGTGGAAACCAGTCGAAGCAAGGACCAAGGTATGGTTTTTTTGCAGTCTGTTGCCTACCGGTTTACACCGGCTTGTGTGTTGTATGTTTTTCTGTGTGTTCATGACGTTATAAGACTTAATCATGAAATGAGTTTACAGTTGTTCATATTATTGTGATGTTATGATGTGACTCATTTCCCTTGTGTGTGTCTAACATGACTTACCACTTGTTGTGAATTGTTTGTTAAGTTCCACTGTTGAACTTCTAACAAGTGCTAACTGGGAAGTGAGGAATCCGGTTGTCCGGTCATGCATGTAAGTTTAAGAGTAGATATCTGTAGCAGATTCGACTCTTATGTTGTTAAGATTGTTCTCCTTCATTTGGCGTTCGATCTCCTGCTAGCTTCCTCCAAAGCTTACCTATTCTGACTTATGATCGGTTTAGTGGGAACATGTGTTTGTGTGGTGTGTTCGGGTCACAATATCCGAACCATCTGTGACTTAAGTTACTCGTTCGAATAACAGAACGGTAATGAGTGTGTGTAACAAGCTTAACATGAGAGTGAACTATTCTCTAGGCTTCTTATGTTATTTAACCTTCTTGGTTTGTTGTTGTGGAAAGAATATCCACTGTGTATGTGATGTTGTGCTATGCAATAAAGTTGCTATGCCATATGTTATGTTATGTTTAAAATGAATGCCATGTCATCATGACAATTAGTTGCGCGTATCCCGGTAGCCGATGGGCTGCGCGTTAACAATACCAGCCAAGGGTTGCTGACCCCCTCGGGGGCTCCATATTTTTACTACAGGATGAGGATCGAGGAAGCAGAGTGGCTGTAGATTCTAGGTTGCAGATGTACTTTTGGTTATTTTGGATGTTGAGCCCGGGATGCGCCTGTGCTCCCGTGGCATTATATTTTGGTTCTGTTTGTATTACAGATGACAGTGTAGTGATATGTACAGTATACAGTGACAGGTTGTATTAAATACTCGGTATGTTGGTTATGTATATATGGTTGATGTTAGTACCTAATGCTTGGGAGTCTGATCATCAGACCGGTACACTTGTATTTATTCTTCCTTGTTAACCACGTGGGTGGTTGACGACGTTGTAGCACCGAGTCGTTTAGTTATTGTTTAGTTATTTTCCATTGCGGTTTCGTCTAATGTTAAGTGCGTAGTAGGGGTGTTACAAAAAGTGGTATCAGAGCGATACTTCGCTCTGATGACTAGAATACCGAGCTTAGGAATATACCGAGTTAGGAAACCTAACCACAGTTACCTAAGTGAGCAGTTATGGAAAGGTTAACCACTAACCAAATGTGGAGATGCCTTATTGTCGGGAAACGTTACAACCGTTGGAACCGATAAGTGTGTAAGCACAATGCTAATAATGTTCGTGTGAATTCAGATGTCAGGTAGACCACGAGGTCGAGGCCGCGGGGGTGGCATTAGAGACACAGGGAACCAGGGAGAGAACTCTACGGCACAAGCTATGGCCGATGCTGTAGCGGTCGCCGTAGCCCAAATGGTTCCACAACTTGTAGCTGCAATTCAGCAAGGGCAACAGCCCGAAGTTCAACCACCACCGCCACCGCCACGAGAGACCAACTGGGTCAAGGCATTGGTAGATCTTAGACCCCCGTCGTTTCATGGGGAGACCAACCCACGTAAGCTGGAGGCGTACATCTCCGAGTTGGAGACCGCCTACGAGACCTTGGATGTGCCTGCTGGGGCCAAGGTCCGTCTTGCCGCTTACTACCTGAAGGGATCGGCACAAAGTTGGTGGAAGCTTGTGAGAGAGGACCGGATGGCGGATCCTCAGTTTGGTTGGAGGGAGTACACGGCTCTGCTGCAAGCCAAGTATTACCCTGTGCATGTTCAAGAGGCTAAGCGCCTGGAGCTGGATAGTCTGAGGCAGGGGGACAAGATGTCGGTTGATGAGTACTACACTGCATTCACCGGTCTTATCCACCTGTTACCAGACCTGGGATACTCGAACCGGGTGCTGGTAAACCGTTTCTACAACGGTCTCAGCCACCGTCTTCGCTATGGGATGGGGCCTGCTGAGTATACTACCTTGCAGGTAATTAGAATACAGTGTGATGTGAATAAGTGTAATCCATAAGTGAATGTTAATGTGAGTTTGTGAGTATGTTTTGCGAGGCATGACTGACATCCTAAATTCAGGAGTGCTATCATGCTGCTGCTAAGGTTGAGATTACCGTCCGTCTGAGGGACGAGGAGAACGCGCACAAGCGCAAGGCCACGAGCGAGGGCCAGAGTCCGCAGGGGTACGGGGGAGGAAAGAAGAAGAAGAAGCCTTATCCCCAGCCCCAGAAGAGTCAGCACCAGGGTGACAAGGGCCAAGCCCAAACCACCACAGCTGAGGAGCCACTGAAGCTCACATATGCATACGCGGCGAAACCCCTACGCTCTTACCTACCTAAGGGTAATTATTTAATCATGTGTGACAAGTTGAAGTGTATGTTGTTAAGTTGTGAAGTAAGTATTGATTGTGTACTCTGATAGCAGCTAGCACGGGTTCTAGACCGGAGCGCCACTACTACTGTAAGTGGTGTAACGGAGACAACCCCGGCAAGGACTGCAAAGGAAATGATGTGCAGTGTCGTTACTGCGAGAAGTGGGGTCACCGTGGCTACGAGTGTTACCGGAACCCAACAGCAGAGTCAACAAGCCCAAGGGGCAGTGGAAGGGTAAGGCCACAACGACTATCGATGGCCCGAAGATGGCTAACCAGCCACCCACAGATTAGAGGAGCACTGATTCCCAGAAGGGGAAGGGGTCGGGACCTAGCAAGGCCACCCTGCATGTGGTGGACCGGTCTGAGGCGCTAGGGCCCTCTACTAGACCAGGTACCGCCTAAACTATTAAGTGAAATAAGTGATTGCCTACCGCATTTCATGCATGTGTGTGTTAGTGAGTCCAAGTGTACTACCATGTGAGTAAAGAATTAAAGTATAATGTGAAAATCACCTAATTAGATAATTCTAAACTTAAAGGAACCTTCAATATATGTTATCCAATCCCACCCACACCAAACCCTGAAGAAACCATCATCAACATCACCGACTTTCCAGTGGAGAAATGTCAGGTTATCCAACCAGGTATGATACTCTTAAATGGATACCTGACGCCAGAAGCACAAATCCATATCATCAGACGATGCAATGGACTTGGAGCAAAACCTGGAGGTTTCTACACACCCGAATACCCGAGTGGATCAAGAATGAAATTGAAGATGATGTGCATGGGTAAGGACTGGAATCCTTACACCAAGACATATCAAGAAGTGCGAGCTGAAGACGGAGCAATTGTACCGATGATACCTGAGGAGTTCCTTGCGGTCGTTAACCACGCCGTGGGAATTGCTCAGCAAGTTGAAGCGGATTGAATTCCAAGTGTTAAAGCGGATTTATGTATTGTGAACTTCTACCAGAAAGGTGGACGGTTGGGTTTACACCAAGATAAGGACGAGTCACCCGAGTCTCTAAGTAAGGGAGTACCCGTGGTGTCTTGGTCCATTGGTGATACCGCAGTGTTTATTTATGGCGAGCAGAAGCATGCTGATCTCGCAAGGAAGTTAGTGTTGAAATCAGGAGATGTACTAATCATGGGAGGGCAGTCGAGGATGCAATATCATGGCATCAGGAAGATCAAACTGAATACCGCACCGTCGGCAGTGATCAACACCACACACATGAAACCCGGACGTTTGAATTTGACCTTCAGATAGTTTTAAAGCCTTGTATAATTATGTAATGTGTTAAGATAGTGTATGTTAAGGATGTTATATATGTGTTAGTTATGTCAACAGTGTAAACCAACGTATAATGTAAGAAGAGTGTGTTAATGAATAAAGTGGAGTTGTTGAAGTATATCAACCGTGTTGTTACCCAATACTTATTAGTTTGCCAATGAATTAGGTTGTGCTCTCGGAACGGGAGGTATACTGAGTGTCTGCAATGAGGCAGAAGCCGGCAAGAGCGGCACAATCCTCACCGGTACCTTTCCAGTCAATGGCGTGGACGCTTCGATCTTGTTCGACTCCGGAGCCTCGCATACATTTATTTCGCTATCCTTTGTGAAGAGGCTGGGGTTAGACGGTGATGAGATGCTAGACTTCCTAGTCACTCTCCCGTCGAAAGAGCGGATCAGGTGTACCCGCTACCACCAAGATGTTGTTGTATGAATCAGAGGTGAAGAGTTTTCGATCGACTTGATAGAATTCGACGGACTTGGTTTTGATGTGATTGTCGGGATGAACTGGTTGGAGCGGTACAAGGGCAGAATCCTGTGTGCCGAGCATCGTCTGCTTCTTCGGAGTCCATCTGGGGTTACAATATCTTACCGCCAGAGGTCCAGGGAGCCTTCGACTCAGATCATCACCGCCATGGCTATGTATCATGAAATACGGCGAGGGAATGATGTATACCTCTGCTATGTCCAGGACATAGAGAGAGACCCAGAGTTTAGCCCAGATGTGCCGGTAGTGTCGGAGTTTCCTGATGTATTTCCTAAGGAACTGCCGGGCATGCCGCCAGCACGGGAAGTTGAGTTTGAAATTGATTTGGTTCCGGGCACCGGACCAATTGCAAAGGCGCCCTATCGTATGGCTCCAGCAGAAATGACAGAGCTCAAGGAGCAGCTGAGAGACCTACTCGACAAGGGATTTATCCGCCCTAGCGTTTCACCATGGGGAGCGCCGGTCCTCTTCGTGAAGAAGAAGGACGGTATTCTCCGCCTGTGTATTGACTATCGAGAGCTGAATGCAGTTACGGTGAAGAACCGTTACCCTTTACCACGCATCGACGACTTATTTGATCAGTTGAGGGAAGCATCAGTATTCTCTAAGATAGATCTACGATCCAGATACCATCATATTGCTATTCGTGACAGTGATATTGAAAAGACAACATTCAGAACAAGTATGGACATTATGAGTTTACGGTTATGCCGTTTGGTTTATCCAATGCACCAGAGAAGTTCATGGATTTAATGAACCGCTTGTTCCAAGATCAGTTGGACAAGTCAGTGGTAGTCTTCATTGACGATATACTTGTGTACTCGAAATCGAGAGGTGAGCACGAAAGCCACCTGAGAAATGTGTTACAAACATTGAGAAAGAATCAGTTATATGCTAAATTTTCAAAGTGTGAGTTTTGGCTGAACCAAGTATCCTTTCTTGGTCATGTGATTTCTGAGGCCGGGATCGCTGTTGATCCGGCAAAGATTGATGCAGTGCGCACCTGGCCTAGGCCGAAGACAGTTACCGATATCAGGAGCTTCCTCGGTCTAGCAGGTTATTATAGGAGATTTGTGAAGGACTTCTCCAGTGTCTCAAAGCCGATGACTTCCTTGATGAAGAAGGATGCACCATTCGAGTGGACAGTCGACTATGAGAGTTCTTTCCAGAGTCTCAAGGATGCTCTGACATCTGCACCAGTCCTGACTATACCAGACGGTCCAGATGGTTTTGAGGTCTATTGCGACACATCAGGCAGAGGTATGGGTTATGTGTTGATGCAACACGGGAAGGTCGTAGCTTACGCCTCCCGACAACTGAAGAAACATGAAGAGAACTACCCTACCCACGATTTAGAACTGGGTGCCATTGTCTTCGCATTGAAGATATGGCAACATTATTTGTATGGGGTAAGTGTGACAATTTATTCTGACCACAAAAGTTTAAAGTACTTGTTCACTCAGAAGGAGTTGAACATGAGACAAAGAAGGTGGGTCGAGTTCTTAAATGACTACGACATCAATTTACAGTACAAGGAGGGTAATGCAAATGTGGTAGCTGACGCATTGAGTCGCCGAGCACACTCTCTCCATTCGCTAGTCTCTCATACTGGCTTGGTTGAAGAGGTGCGGAGTGCTCAGATGACGGATCAATATATGTTGGAGATCAGGAAGAAGCTTATTGATGGCACATTCGAGGGTCAGAAGTACGACTTCCGACTCCACGATGATGACCTGATTAGGCTGAATGGCCAACTGTGTATTCCGTGGAGTAGCGCTGAGATGAAGGAGCGCATACTGAGTGAATCCCACTGTTCTACGACTTCGATTCACCCCGGAGCTTCAAAGATGTATAAGGGTATGAAACGTTATTTTTGGTGGACTGGTATGAAAAAGGATGTTACTGATTATGTATTGAGGTGTCTCACTTGTCAGAAGGTCAAGTTTGAGCACCGACGGCCTGGTGGTATGGTACAGCCAATGCCAGTGCCGGAGTGGAAGTTCCATGACATTTCTATGGACTTCGTAGTAGGGCTTCCGCCTACAAGGGGGTCTGAATATGATTTGGGTTGTTGTTGACCGACTGACCAAGGTGGCTCGATTCATACCGATGAAGGACACCTGGAAAGTGGCAAAACTAGCAGAGCTCTTCGACAGAGAGATTGTAAGACATCATGGGGTACCGAAAACAATTGTGTCTGACAGGGATACCAGATTCCTCTCAAGGTATTGGAAATCAGCACGGGAAGCGCTTGGTACCGAGCTGAAGCTAAGTACAGCGTTCCACCCACAGACAGATAGTCAGAGTGAGCGCACCATCTAGACACTTGAGGATATGTTACGTGCATGTGCACTTGATTTTCAGACCAGCTAGATTGATAAGTTACATCTGATCGAGTTTAGTTTCAACAACAGTTACCATGCTTCGATCAAGATGTCTCCCTTCCAGGCTTTGTACGGTAGACCATGCCGCACGCCGTTATGCTGGGATGAATCGAGTGAGACGGTCATTATAGGACCAGAGTATATGGAACAAGTTCAGGTAGAAGTTCGCCAGATCCGGGCTAACATGAAAGCAGCTCAGGATAGACAGAAGTCGTACGCGGATGTGCGCAGATGTGACCTGGAGTTCGCCGTGGGCGATCAGGTATTTCTTAGAGTATCCCCCATGAAGGGAGTATTTCATTTTGGCCAGAAAGGCAAGTTGAGCCCAAAATATGTGGGGCCTTATGTTGTGACGGAGCGGATCGGCCCGGTAGCTTATAGACTTGATTTACCCGCCGAGTTGGGCAAGGTACATGATGTATTTCATGTGTCCCAGCTGAAGAAATATATGTATCATCCGTCTCATGTGCTTCAGCCTAAAAAGCTAACCTTAGAGCCGACCATGCAATCAGTGGAGACTCCGGTACGGATTCTGGATACTAAGACTCGAGACACTCGCCATAAGTCAGTAAGACTGGTGAAGGTTCTTTGGTCTAACCAGGACGTTGAGGAGGCCACTTGGGAGCTGGAAGATAAGATGAAGGCGAAGTACCCGTCATTGTTTACATCTTAGTGTTTATGTTTGTAGGGTACGGGGCGTACCCCTTTTTAAGGGGGGTAGAGTCGTTTCGGTTATGTGTGTACGATGTGTATTTAAATACATCGTCTATGTTATGTTGTTATGTTACAGACCGTTGTGTCTGAATGATGTTGATGTTGTTGTATGGACCTTGTGTCTGATGTTATGTAAGTATGACCGTTGTATTTGAATGACGTTGTTGTATGGACCTTGTGTCCAATGTTATGTAAGTGTGTTGTCAATGTTGTTATGGAAATATTGTTTATATGTATTCCCGTGTTCTAACATTTAGGATATGTGGAAGTGTGAACTTTGAGGACAAAGTTCTTTAAGGGGGTAGATTGAAATACCCCAAACCTTAGTATGTTGTTTAAACATTTAAATATGGTATATTAAGACTAAAAAGAGTCTTAGAACATTAGTAAACAATTTAAACCATAGAAAACACAAATAAATGCCTTAAAGTCAATTAGGGCTAAAATGTGTTCTAAGCTTGGGATAAGCTTGGGTAAGACCTAATGAGCTTACCAAGACCTTATTTATATACTAATGAACGTATTAAACCAATTACCAAAGAAAACCAAGCTTGAAAACAAGTTAAAACACAAAATGTGCTTTAAGGAGTCTTAAAGCACATTTTTGAAAAATTGTCTTGTAAATGAGTTTTGAATGGCTAAATTTCCATCATTACTCTTTAATTAACATGTGTACTATATATTATCACATTTGGAAGTCTATATCAATGGGAAATCAAAAATTTCACATCTATGTGCCTTGTTTTAGTGAATAGTAACAAAATAAGCAAGTTTGTAACATATGTTTGTACAAGTAATTAAATTGGCCAACAAAGACTAAAATACCCTTAGTAATATAAAGGGGGCCGGTTTTGTGGTAATTAGTCACCACCATATGCTAGTTATTAAGTAAATAAATGATGACTAATAGTTACTATTTACTTTAATGTATAAATATCTTCTAAAAAGCAAAACCAATCTTCATTCTCTCATTTCCCTTCATTTAACACGTCTTCAACCTCTCTTCCATCTTCTTCTTGCTCTCATTCACGGTTTGCTACAGCCCACACCAAAATACCAACTTTGATCACTTGTATCTCCTAGCTCATTTTGCCAAATCAAATTCTAAGACCACCATTCTCTTCCTCTCATCAAGTTCTTCAATTCTATCCTTTCAAAATCTCAAGAGCTCCATTTTGGTGCCAAGAAGAATCTCCTTGGGAGGAGCTTGAGCTCATCTTTTCACATATTATTGTTCTCCTTTGCTTCAAGGTAAGGAAACTCAAAGAAAAATGATGTTTCCCTCATGTTTTTGTGTTGTCCGAAAATCACTCTTAAATGTGTCCTTATGTTGCCTTGTTCTAGCTTCATTTCAACCTTTCATGGACTAGGTGGAGTCCTCTCTTGATATATTTCCAAACTCTCTTCAAGTTCTAAGGTAAAACAACTATCTTAATGTTTTTAAAACAATATACAATCTAGGGTTTACAATGAGATGAAGCATAAAGCTTGTATACTCATTTTATCATTTGTATAATGTTTAGAAGTTGACAAACAATCAAAAGCCTTGCCGATATAGTCAGGGAAACAAGAAAGAAGTTGTGAGGAAAAGAGGTAAATGTGCTAACCTAATGTGGTTTAAAGTCTTAGGAGAAATGAACTTATATTGCTTATTAAAATGATCTAAGGAGCCAAGGGTGAATGACTTAGTAAAATGTTCTTAAAGGCTTAGTAAAAGGCATATGTGTTGTTGAGTGTATTTGCAGGTCAAAGGAAAATATATTGTGGAAATTCAGTGTTTATGATTTATGCACCTTAAGGGCCTAAGAGCCATGTTATTTAAGGGCCTAAGTGCCAAGCAATTTAAGTTATGCACTATATTGTGATGTAGTGCTAAATGTGTGAAGTTTTGTGTATAAGAATGTGCTTGATGGATTTTAGTGTTCTTGGTTGTTTAATGGTGAAAACATTGTGTTTTGGATTAGTAATGTTCTAGGAGTGTTCTTGTCAAAATTTAGGTAATAAACAAGAAGTTCTAAGGGTTTAAAATGAGTTTGGTAAGTTAGGAAATGTTTAGAATGGTTAAGTGTTCAACTAGTGAAAGAAACATGCATTAAGGTATTCTAAGATGTAAAAAGGGCTTAAGTAATGTTCTAGAGGATTTAGAATGCAAAAGAATGTTTTGGGACATTTCAAGATCATGGTGAGATTGTGTTTAGGACTTTGCAATGTTGGTATAAGGAAGAAGTAATTTGTTGTATGGAGGATCTATAAGCTTGTAGAGATATTCAAGGAGTTGGTTAGGAAGAAAAGATGCTTGGGAGATGATGTTGTAGTGGTGAGAAAACATTTTAGGAGTTGTGTTGAGGCTTATGCAAACTTTGGTAAAACATGGAGAAGGTATAAACTTGTAAAGGGATTTAAAAAATGACATAAGGAATTGTTTTGTAAGAAACGATGCTTGGGAGATGGTGTTAAAAGGTGAGGAAATATCTTGGTATAATGGTTACAATAGGCATGAAACACCACTTGGGGACCAAAGGATAAAACATAATAGGTGTTAGGGATTTTTGTAAGAATTGAGTAAGTGTTGAAGGCTATGAAAATGAGTGTTTTGGCACGTCCGAACTTCCGTCCGAACATGGACGTTCGGACATGCCCTGTTGTGTAAGAATTTTCTGAGTCTCGGCCAATGTCCGGACTTCTGTCCGACCATGGATGTTCGGACACACCCGTCTCTTTTCTCAGGTTTATCCTCGACTTGCGTCCGAACTTCGGGAAACTCGGACACAAGTTCGGACACTTGAAATTTTCTTCTGATTTTCTCTCGACCAATGTCCGAACTTTGGAAACTCGGACACAAGTTCGGACATGCGTCTGGCTTCACCCTTTGAGCCTCGACTTGCGTCCGAACTTCGGAAACTCGGACACAAGTGCGGACATGCCACTGTTTTGGCCAAAAATTTTGTCTGAGGTTAGGAAGGGTTGTCTAAAAATGGTGATTAGTTAGTAATGATGATATGAGGTTATTTAAGACATGTTAGGAGTGTTATAATGGCAATTAAAATGGTGAAAAGTAATAACAAGTGTGAATGTAAAATAACTAGAAATGTAAAGTAATAAGCTACTGACGAACTAGTACGTTAAATTAACCGACGTTACTAAATGTGTATAGGATTCTCCAAAGGTGGAAACTAGTCGAAGCAAGGACCAAGGTATGGTTTTCTTGGAGTCTGTTGCCTACCGGTTTACACCGGCTTGTGTGTTGTATGTTTTTCTGTGTGTTCATGACGTTATAAGACTTAATCATGATATGAGTTTACAGTTGTTCATATTATTGTGAGGTTATGATGTGACTCATTTCCCTTGTGTGTGTCTAACATGACTTACCACTTGTTGTGAATTGTTTGTTAAGTTCCACTGTTGAACTTCTAACAAGTGCTAACTGGGAAGTGAGGAATCCGGTTGTCCGGTCATGCATGTAAGTTTAAGAGTAGATATCTGTATCAGATTCGACTCTTATGTTGTTACGATTGTTCTCCTTCATTTGGCGTTCGATCTCCCGCTAGCTTCCTCCAAAGGTTACCTATTCTTACTTATAATCGGTTTAGTGGGAACATGTGTTTGTGTGGTGTGTTCGGGTCACAATATCCGAACCATCTGTGACTTAAGTTACTCGTTCGAATAACAGAACGGTAATGAGTGTGTGTAACAAGCTTAACATGAGAGTGAACCATTCTCTAGGCTTCTTATGTTATTTAACCTTCTTGGTTTGTTGTGTGTGGAAAGAATATCCACTGTGTATGTGATGTTGTGCTATGCAATAAAGTTGATGTGCCATATGTTATGTTATGTTTTGTTTAAAATGAATGTCATGTCATCATGACAATTAGTTGTGCGTATCCCGGTAGCCGATGGGCTGCGCGTTAACCATACCCGCCAAGGGTTGCTGACCCCCTCGGGGGCTCCATATTTTTACTGCAGGATGAGGATCGAGGAAGCAAAGTGGCTGTAGATTCTAGGTTGCAGATGTACTTTTTGTTATTTTGGATGTTGAGCCCGGGATGCGCCTGTGCTCCCGTGGCATTATATTTTGGTTCTGTTTGTAATACAGATGACAGTGGAGCGACATGTACAGTATACAGTGACAGGTTGTATTAAATACTCGGTATGTTGGTTATTTATATATGGTTGATGTTAGTACCTAATGCTCGGGAGTCTGATCATCAGACCGGTACACTTGTATTTATTCTGCCTTGTTAACCACGTGGGTGGTTGACGGCGTTGTAGCACCGAATCGTTTAGTTATTGTTTAGTTATTTTCCGCTGCGGTTTCGTCTAATGTTAAGTGCGTAGTAGGGGTGTTACATCCCCAATTAATGGCTTAAAGTAACCGTTTATTATTTTTCATCCCCATTTAAATCAACTATTTTGTTTTTTTATCTTTTCCCTTCTCTTCTCACCATAATCAACAATTTATTTTTTCAATTTTTTTCCTTCATTTTTTATCTCATTTTTTGTTCTTTCTTTTCTATAAATACATAGGTCACTCTAGAATTATTCACCAAATTTACAATCAGTATAACCAGATCCCCATAGGTTTCTCTGAGTTTTCAAATGCTTGTATTGGGAGGAGATACTAATCATGCTTCCTTAACAGCGGTAACACTTTCAAATCTCATCTCTTACTTTTATTATCTATTATTAGTTTTAGAAATTTATTTTATAAATCTAAAACCTTTATTCTTGTTTGTTGAATTTTTGAATCTTGTTCTGATCAATTTTTTACAAATGTGTATGTTTCTTTATATAATTAGAATACATATATAACTAGTTTTTTCCAATTAAGAAAAATTTGTCAATTGTTTAAGGTTTGAGAAATATCATAATAACTAATTATTTTTTTGTGTTTTTTTAAAAAAAAACCAAAATTTAGAGTTTGAGCTAATTATTACTATTATTATTTAGGAACTTCAATAATAATAGTGCCCCATAAGTTGAAATCATGGCTACGCCCCTATTCTCGACAAGGTGTATTACATGGGTAGCAGCCTCTTCTCTATCCGTAAATATTTTGCTTGTACTAAAAAGATGACCTGTGTCTACGCCACTTTTTCGTCATCAAATCTACCATTATTCTCATCCTTAACAACAAATAATTACGTGCGATCAACTAATGCTTGGCGTAAATGGTAAAAGTGCGTAGTTAAGAAAAAATAACAGACATATCAAGAATATTATCTACAAAGTGCAATGATGTGAAGTAGACGAAGAGAGGAACGCGTGGGTGTAAACAGATCCACAATTGGGGTTAGAACAAAAAAGATATAGCATTTTAAATATCAACCTCCCCAAATGACTGACCCACCTGGGTCGGTCTGCCGGCGCTGACGCCGCGAGAGAGGGAGAGACATCGCCGCCGGGAACAAACAACGGGCGCTAACAACAAAATGTGGCTGCCGAAGCCCATTTCAATAGGTCGACGGCGACGCCAATAATAACAAGTGGCCGTGAATGGCGCCGGCGTCGGCGCCGGCCATGTTTGGGTGGCGTTGGCGGTTGGTTCCCGTGTTTCCATTTTTGCTATTTCTAACTGTTTTTTTAATCAAATTTTATCTACTTTTTGTGTCTAATTAAACTCAAATTGTGAAAAAATAGGAAAAGTACCTCTGAATGGGCCCCTCGTAAGTTCTTATTGATGTTAACATCATCTACGTATTCGTCGAAGATCTATGCATTGTCACCTTCATTATCTCCTCCATTTTTGTTGCTCCTCTTTTTGAATTTATTTTTTCAAACCTTTTAAAACCATTACTCTCTTTCTCTATCTTACTATATGATTTCTGAATTGGAATATGATTTCATAACGTATCACCTTGCTTATATAATGAAATTTAGGTGCTCCTCGTAATACATCACAAGTTTTGGGTACTTATTGTAATTTTAAAAACATTTTGAATCAAAGGGAAAATTATCATTTTCTAACGAGCAAAAAATCCGAATGCACGTGGTAATCTAAAAAAATATAGATCAAAGCATGCTTTCCCCTCTCTCGTCGCTACCTCTTCCGTGATCTACTAAGTATAAGAATGTGAAATTAGTACGCGAGATTAATTGATTCTGGTGCAACTTTGTTTTCAGAGTCTGAAAACCAAAGGTGGATTGAATGATGAAATAACTTATAGTGAAGAATTGGAGACGTATCGAAACTAGAGTTGAATGTTGAGGTAAGATGTAAATTTGAGGGTTATTTGGTGAAATTTCATTAAACCTCAAGTTATATCTTAAAGTTTGTTTTTGAAATCTATTATACTATTATTTCTCACTGAGACAAGAAATGTTGGAATAGGAAAGGATTGTAACCGTCCTTTAGTTGAATATTGAATGGATGTAATATGGGATTTTCCCGGTAATATATCATGGAACCTCAAGTGAGATAAAAGGTGGTAGATAGAGCTCTTTTTTTATCTCCTAAAATGCTTCTTCTATTCTCTTTGGAAAATCTTTTGTTAATATATCAAGTACTAAGTATGCCTCTTTTCGAAAAAGTATTAAGTATGCCTCAACCACAGTCTTTGTCTTCTTTATACTTAATAAGTTTTTAATTGAATTAACTTGTGTATTTTGATAATTCTACACATATTTAACTTGTATCAAACAACTCTCCCTTCGGCGGGAGCACTTTCCTCGCCACCGTGGTGCCTCTTTGTCTTCTTCAACCTTTCTTCAGCCTCTAATCCGGCTTGTCTTTGGTCTAGTTGATATTCTAGGTTGCATTCTTCGAGGCGTGTTAGGAATGAGAATTATAATGATTCACTTTTTCTTGCGGGAATGGGGATAGTTTCTTCATATTCCTTGTTTTTCTCTACCACCTCTTATGCTCAAACTACTTCTTTTTGCTTCCCTATATCCTCATCAATTTCTTCCATCTTTTCATCTTCTCATGTAACTGACACCCCTCTCTGCTTGATTTCCCTATTTCTGACTCTGCATGCTATCCATCCTGAATTCCACCACCTTTTTGTGTCTTTCTATCTTCAAGTCTAATCTTTTGCATGCTTTATATTGGGTTAGACGGTCGAGCTCTTCATATTCCTCTCATACTCGTTGTTCATTTTCTACCTATCTGGAACATTTGCATCTGTTCCATCTGATCCTTCCCACCATCTTCGTCATTCACCTTAGTTTTAGAGTATATTCCTGCTATACGAGTCCTCGAGGTATTTGGTGCTCTATTGGTGTTTAATCGATGTCTCCTGGGTAAACTTTTCTCACATCATCCGATTATCTCATGTGCTCTGAGAGTTCACCTTCAATGAAACTGGAGTACTTGTAGAGGCTTAAGGTTTTGCAACGCTGATCCTAACTTGTTCGTTATGAAATTTGAATAGAAGAGTACCATGCAAGCAATCCTTGTCCATGAACCATGGGGTTCCAACTATAACATGTTTGTTGTCCAAAGCTTGGAGCTGGGTAAAGCTGTCAAGGAGCATGAGTTCTAGTGAGTTCCATTATGGATCCATATCTATGATGTCCCATAGGCTTATTGTAACATCATGCTCACTGAGAAAGTATCAGTAAAGGAGGGACGATTTACTGAGGTTATGGAAAATATAGATCACGTAGGAACAACTCATGCGTCTGAAAGTTCTTTTAAACATTCAATGTACAGCTTGGCATTCTTTCCACTCTTTCTTGATGATAATATGCCATTAATCTGCTCTAACTATGGTTTCTTTCTACACGCCATTGAGGCCTGTCCACTTATGATTGCTTCTAATGAAGATGATACTCCATTTGCCTTATGGCTTAGCACTGAGGTCTTCCTGGCTCATACAAGACTTTGGAAGCTTAATGCGGTGTCTAACTTTTGGTCTTCAATTTGTGGAATTGTGTTTGATCTTTTAGGACATGTTCCTCCCATTTATCCGAAGAAGGATGCCTTAGGCTATTCAATGCAACATGAAGCTCCAGTGGCTGTTGAAGAAGACCCATGAGTATTGACAAAGTTGCATCATTAGAAACTATCCCTCGGATTGAGGAAGCGAGGTTCGATCACCTACTTCTGAATGCATCAACGAACGAGTTTTGGGATTTGAGGCGTATTACGGCTAATAAAAAGGCTAAGAGGGTTATGTACTCTCAAATTTATAACTTTTCTAATGATATGGGTGGGAGCACAAAAGCTGGTGGGAACACAAGTCACCAGGCACTTAAAATGAAGGCGGCTCTGGGGTTGCCTCAGAGTCATTGTGAGGAATGATTTTCAAAGCATCTAGTTGCATGGGTGTGGACACTACTCATGCAAATAGATATGTTTGTTCCTTTTTGATAATCTTAGTATCACTTTTAATGGTTTGGGGTCTTATAATCAGCTATGTTAGTTTGTTCCTCTTTTTCCTAGTCTCTCGTGGGTGATTTAAATGCACCTCTTTTATAAATGTTAGTGGGTCGATGGATTTGTTTTGAAGGGTAGATATTGTTGGGGATCTGGCTAGTGTAGGTTTTGATGTTCGTAAGCTAGAGCTCTATTAATGTCCTAAGCCAACTCTTGGGTCTTGACATGTCCATTATCAAGATGCTCATGCAACATTTTTAGGGAATTTGTGGTGCATAGAAGTAGGACCTTTTTGGTTATTGTGAGGGCGAGTTTTTTGAACCTTATCCTATGATATTAGGATCTGATCATGTTTACGGTCCACTAATAACCTAAGATTAACAACTATGTCACATAACGATAGCTATTACAGCCTAAGTTAGCCCACTGATACTTATTACGAGTCACCACCTAAGTTTTAACCTAAGTAAACTTGGAAAACTAAGAGTTGGGTTCGGGGGTCTTGGTAATATATCTTTTTCCGGGTTTAAATTACTTTCACTACCCTTCGAAGCTATTTTCCTTTACTAATGTCATGAAAAAGACTTATTATAAGGTTGATTTACCTAAGTGTGCAAGCTTTTATATTTTTTGGTCTTTTTACATTACTTTGACAGGAAATAAGTGAAAATTAAACTAACTCAAATCAGGGGTTCGAGAGCCAAATTAGGTCAAACTTTGCTACCATCCGTGACCACAGACCCTAATCTATCAAATTAAACAAAAAAATCAAAATTACAAAAGATAACAATATTCAGACATCCGTGGGCACGGTTAGGGTGTCCACGAGCATGAACTCAACCTGATTTTTAAAGAATGTGATTCCCATCGCCGTTTGTGGACTATCTGTGGCTTTGGATATGGTGTCCGGGACCCCGGGTGTGGCGTTCGTGGGTGCGGCCAGCCACTAGACGGACTTTGCGTTGATTTTTGTGGTGTTTTTATGCTTTAAATATTATGGGTGTGTTGCCTGGGAGATTCTTATCAAGTTAATGATTAAAATTTTTCAATTTAAATTCAAATTTAACATGAAACATATCTAGCAAGTTAACACACAGAAAGTTAGGAAAAACACAGAAACACACAATTTAAAGTTAATTTTTGGTTAGAAATTAGTGTGGGGGTGTGTGGAGGTTCTAGGTTTAAGAATTCGAAACTTCTAACCTATTTCGAAAGCTCCAAGTGTTTATCCTTTCACGTTGGTATTGCATGATCGGTTTGTCAGTTGACCTCTAGTTGGGAAATGACCCAGCTTCTAACCTTGCATCCCTTGTGTTTTTCCTCATGTTTTAGAAGACTTTTAGTGGTTAATTTGTGTTTAGAACCCTAGTGGGAGATCAAAGATTATGTTTTAGTGATTTCGGGAGTGATTTCGATAGAGTTTTGTTGGATATCGGCTTTGACTCCATGAGGGAAGTTTAAGAGAGACAGTTATGACCTTTTGTGTGTCCTTAGGTCGTTTGGGAAGGTCTGGTTATATAGGGAGGTGCGGCCAATTGATAAAACAATTTTTTTTATAAAGAATATTTATAGGCTCTAAGAGAATCTGAATTTTGATTGGCCTACAGGTTGAGTTACATCATGAAATTTAAGCATATATAGATGATGATTTTTAAGAATGAGGGTTGGAATTGCGTTATTTGGATAAATAACTGATTTTATAAAACGTTGCATTCTCGAACCTCTCATAATTCATAAATATTTACTGGAAATTCAAAATTTCAAAATTCCAATGTGAGTATTCTTTACATATTGTCCTCTATCATGTGTTAAAATTTTATAACAATTTGATTTGATTTGGGTATTTTTCGTGAAAGAGAGAAAATTACAAAAGTATTTGAATTTCTCTTTAAAAAATTTAGGCTTAGGCTCCAAATAAAATGTGTCATGTTTAAGACTATGAGTAGCCATGTGACAATTTTATTCTAATTTGTGGAGGCTTTTCTTTCTATTCTTAGGCAATTATATGTGTTAGTTATTAAGAAAATTAACTTATAATATGAATTAAAAGCTATATTTTTATAATTATAGTTATCTGAAAATTGTAAAATGCCTTTCATAATGACTATGATATTTGAGAATATTTTAAGATGATGAATGAGTCATATGAAAATAGAAAGCCTTGAGAATTTCCTTGGAAAATTTCGACTTCATGTTACCCTTGTCTTTGCTTTTGCGCAATAGTGCCTTTATCAAGAGTCAAAATTTTAGGTAAAACAGATTGTCCCCCATCAACTAGTCGTTGTATTGATGATGAAAAGAGTAGTTGATGCCTGAGTGACATCCTAAAATTTTCCCGACCTTGAAGCTTTTGTTCCCTGCCTTGAGTCTTTACTGAAAATCACTTAGTCGTGCTGAGCTATTCTAAGGGGCTGGCTACCCGTGGGAAGATTTTGGAAGTTGTCGAACTATTTGGAGGCGCCGACCACCTAAACGTGAAGAAAGTTGATATTCGCATGCACTTCTAGGGGCCTGAACCTGTCTGGGTTTGTGATAAAAATGTATCCAAGTGCTTATAGTGACTTGAACATGTTTCCGGTGAAATGTGATGTGATTCGGAAGCTTCTGGGGACCGAAACCCGTCCATGCAAAAAGGAGACCCGGATGCTTTTGGGGACCAAAACCCGTTCCAAACAAAATGACGACTTGGATGCACCTGGGGACCGAAACCCATTCCAAAAAAGAAAAGTGGTATGCATATGGGGACTGAAACCCAATCCAAAAAAGAAAATTTGGATACATCTGGGGACCGAAACCTATCCAAAAAAAGAAAACTCAAATGCATTTGGGGGTTAAAACCCATTCCAAAACATAAATTTGGATGCATCTAGGGACCGAAGCCTATTCAAAAATAGGGAACTCGGATGCATTTAGGGACCAAAACCCATTCTAAAATAAAAAATTTGGATGGATTTGGGGAACCCATTCCAAAACAAAAGAAAACTTGGATGCATCTGAGGACCAAAACCCATTCCAAAACAAAAAAACCTGGATACATTTGGGGACCGAAACCCATTCTAAAACGCTCCTAATTGGTATATGATGAAGATTTATTGCCTTTTCCCACCAATTAGAGTGTAGGGATAACTCCTAGTATAACGATGGGGACTTATTGCCTTTGCTCACCATTTGTTATGAAACACCCCAAAACAATTAAACCCTTAAAATCATAATAATATATGCACGACAAAAATAAGTGCGGATACATATGTGGCTGAAAGCGTGACAACATGTCATCACCAAACGTGATGTTACGAGTTAGTCGTTAAGGCAAGTAAAATACGTGACAATATTACAGCGTTACATATATAAACGACAACGTGACATAATAAAATAGTCGCGTATGTAACTAGCAATGTGGCATAAAAAAAAATATAGTCGCGTATATATACATATAACTAAAACGCAACAAAATAAAAGGGGCATATATATATATACATGTACGTATATATAACTAACAACGTAACAAAATAAAGTAGACACGTATATAACTAATAACGCGACATATTATATAGTCGCACATATATATAAATAGGCATGTATATAGCTGATACAAAAAAAGGAGCAAATGCGCTCCCGCTGGGGTTCAAACCCGGTACCTTTCGTACCCACCCTGGATGCCTTAACCGGTTGAGCTATGCTCGAATTCGGTAACCAATACCAACCTAAGTAGACTAGTAATACGACTACCACTGTAACTACAAAAAAAGGAAACTAGACCAAGATGGTCTTGTTCTGTCCGAAATCAGTCACAATAAACAACCTTGGAGACAACACCTTCCAGCAAGGTTTAATCACTTAATTTTTCCCCCCATCATCTCGTTAGAACTTGGAGTCATAAACCACCACACACCAAGCCATGACTGAGTATAACTGCAAGGAGAAAACTCACGCACTCAAAGGCATTTCATAACAGCAAGAACAAGAAACACAACAGACCAACTCTTCAGTTGGTGGACTTAAAAAAAACGGACTGCTATCATTTCTGCAGTTGCAGATCATCGTGTTTAATCCCCCACTCAACTTCTATATTTCCTTGGAAACCTCAGCCACATTCAATCCTCCTTTCATGCCCATACTCTCTTGAAACTTGGAGACCACAAACACCACCTGAGCTGTCCTTGTTTTCGGAGAAAGAAACCCAGCAACCAACATGAGAATCTGAAACTGTATTCCTTTTCAAACTCCCACGCAGCAGTATGTTTTTCTTCCCCCCCCCCCCCCCCCCCCCCCCCCCCCCCCTAAACTACCACAACATTCTGTGTGGGGACTTTATCCCATTGACAGTCACTCAATTTTTCTGCACTTAATCTCCCTTGCATTGTGCCACTGGATTAATAAAACACTGAGACCATCTCCTTCCTCTGCACACTTGCATGCCCACGACAATGCAGCAGCCAACTTGAACCTTTGTTGTTACTCTTGCGTGACTGTTCTTCTGTTTTCTTGATCCCTTTCGTTCCTGATCAAAGAAAATAGACTCTACTCCTTCCGTATAGCAGGAATTCCTTGGTAACCCACTGCATCATCCTTCAAAAAAAGAAAACTGACACGAACCAGAAGTTTCAGGTAAGTCGTGAATCAGCTTTGTTTAGGTACTCCCTCTGTTTGTGGTCGTCTGAGATCCCATGCACCACTTCTCTAATTCTTTTTCTGCCTCACGCAAGTTCCCCTACAAGCCATCACTGCAGGAGTCCTGGGAAAACTCCTGAAACTGAATCCTCACCAAGAACTACTCGATCAGGTGAGATTAAGAGATCAGAAGGAAATTCTGATTATTCTGTTTCTTGTTTCATGCTTGAAGTCATGAATAACTAACTGTCTCCTTCTCTTCTGTTCTCAAGTGATTCACCCCCTTGGTAGGATCTTCTACGAGTGAGCCAAAAGCCTCAAACAAACTAGCTCCTAACCAAGGTGAGAAGAGCCGTTAAAAAAAACTGTACTTTCCAACACCTGCAAACGAACTGAAGCAATCAACCATTGAACATGGCATTTGATTTTTCTTGTACAGTTGCAAAAGAACTAGGGACGCACGAGGGATAACTCAGGAGGAACAAGTCTTAAGTGCCCAAGGTAGTAGGTCCTCAACTCCTACTCGGTTAATGTTTTTCAACATAAAAAAAAACCAGAGCAACCTGACGTTGCAATGTTCTTTCAAAACTGATAACCAATCAAAATCTGTAGCTTGTTTTCTCACCATACTAAATGTCCTGGGGTGGTATCGAGTAATGATACATTTACAACATTCTAAATGCACCTAAAAGAACTAGCTAACACCCTTTCTTAGGTGGTAACTAATTTAGAGTGTGGAAAGATTAGTCAACGTATTTAAACCAACAGTAAGAAACAGGTGAGTGCAGGATTAATTAGTTTCAGCTCCTGAAAGGTTGTGTTTCTGTATACTAATTTCCCAGAGCAGTGTATGGGTAGTATGGGGTCAAGAATGTATTTAAAACATTGTCTAGGAACATTCCTAAGTCTACAATACATAGGAGTGTTTCTAAAAGAAAAACAATAATAGAAAATAAATATCAGCTTGATGTTTCAATATTACAACCTTTCAGTAGCTGTAACAGATTTGTATTGGGGTGGAAACCCTGAATTAATACTAAGCTAAGTAACTAGACCATCTAAGGGAAACTATAAATTTAAACCCGTGAACCAACAGGGAAGAAAATAGAAGAGAAGGTATTAGTTACTTGTTCCAGTTTTTCCGTTTCCTTCCAGATAGTACTAGATTGTTTATGTAACTTTAATAACCATGTCTTGGGTCTGTTCCTCAATTTAGAATCGTGGAAAAACCACTTAACCAAGGGGAAACAACTAGGGGAAAACTGAAACCTGTTTAAAGAGCATAAAGAAAACAGAAGACAAGAATGCATCAGTTTCATAGTTTCAGTTTTTTTTTCAGTTTCATGTTTCTCTTTCTTTCCAGTTAGCATTTGGGTGTTTTCTGTAACATTAACAATGTTGTTGTGGGTCTGCCTTGAAGTTAAAACTTTGAGTAAAACACTTAACTGATTGGATAAGCAATTTGTGAAGGAAATGGAAGTCGGATCAGAGAGCAAGAAGAAAACAATAGGAAAAAAATGCTTCAAAATCTGTCACATTGTAACTTTAGTATACATGAGTGCAGAAGATGTAACAGAGTTGTAATGGTTTGCTCCAGAGCTTAAAACTGCATTAAAACACATAAATGAGTCACTAAACAAGTTGGGAAGATAGGAGATAGGATTGATATCATAAATAAAGCAATTGAAAAGAACATGTATCAGTTCAGGATTTCAATCTTCAGTTTTATGTTTCTGTAAAATGAACTTCCCGAGGTGTTATCAATGTTGTTTTGGGTTGTTTTAAAGATCAAAATCTTGCTAAGACACTTAACTAAGAGGGGTAAATACCTTGGGGAAAATTGGAGGTCAGTTAATGAACCAAAAGAGAAGTTAAAGGGGAGATACAAAAATCAGTTTTCAGTTTTCCTGCAGTGTAACAGTTCTATATAATGAACTTTCAGTAGTTTTAACAGTGTTGTTTTGAGTTGTGTTTAAGTGTAAAACCTTCTTAATATACTTATCTAGTTGGATAAAGTTTTTGGGTGAGATTATAAACTGATTAATGGACTAAAAGAAAGTTTGAGGCGGAGCTGTACAAAACTAGAGTTACAGTTTTTCTACAGTTTATAGTTTCTGTAAAATGAACCTTTAGAAGTGATAACAGTAGTGTTTTGAGTTGGTTTTGAGTTTAAAACTTTCATAACACACCTAGATAGCGGGGTAAAAACTTTGGGAAGATTTAGGAACTGATTTATAACCAAAAGGGGAGTTTAAAGAGGAACTATACGGAATTAGTGTTTACAGTTTTCTGCAAATTTTGGTTTCTGTATAATGAGCATTCAGAGACGTCAACAGCCTTGTTTTGAGTTTTTTTTAAGCTCAAATCCTTCCTAATACACTTATCTAGTTGTGTAAAATTTTTGGGAAGATTTAGAAACAGATTGATGAACTAAAAGAGAGCTTGAAGAAGAGATATACAAACTATATTTTCAGTTTTTCTGTAAACTGCTGTTTCTGCGTAACTGTAGTACAGTTGGTATGAGAGGGTTGTATAGGTCTGGAAATGAACTTATAACCTTTCTTATGTATCTACCTAAGATAGTAAACAATTTGGGTGGAATTAAAAAGCAGTTTAATACATTAAAAAGGAGAGGTTTAGTGGAAGTTTGCACAAGGTTGATGTTTCAGTTTTCTGAAACTTGTGTCTCTGTATGATCAATATCCAGAGGTGTTAAAAGTGTGGTGTGGGTTTAAAAATGAACCCAAACTATTGCTAATATATTTATCTATGTTGTTGAAACATTTTGGGGAAGATTGAGCCTCCGTTGGTATCGTAAATGTGGGGTTAAGTAAGGTTAAACACCGAGATTATGTTTTAGTTTTCTAAACTTTGGGACTTCTGTATATATGGGCTTTAGGAGTATTTTAAAGACTTTATTGCTGTGATAATGGATTAAAAACATTGCTAACCTATTTATCTAAGATAGGAATACATCTTAGGCGAATGAAAATCCATCTTGGATAAACTTGTACATGTTAATGCTTAGAATACTCTAAAACATTAGCGAGAGGATGGACTTAGTTAACGTGTGAATTGACTATGTACATGTCCTAGGAGTAAGATAAAGCCTAAGGTTAATACTTGGAAAGTTTCTAAGGGCTAGTATAAGTTGAACATTCAAAAGTTCACCTAGGGAACAACACCCGATAAAAGAGGATAAACTAGGATAAGGTTACAATTGTCGTTGCATGAAATCATAAAACTGACAAGTTGTTTTAATTAACGTTAGGGCCGTAACGAACGCCAACCAGGACCCCATGTGTGAGACTACTCTTGCTTCTGAATAAGGTATGGATATGTGTGGTCCGTATGTTGTCGTGTTACACGGCTTGTTTGATGTGTGCCTTGTTTGGAAATGACCATAAGACTAAAGCATGCAATTGGATTGCCTATTGTGACTTGCTTATATGCTTGTTATATATCATTGTTGCATATTACTTGCGCGCACACAGTAGTTTAGTCCCTTTCTCGTTTATGGAGCTTTGAGATGGAACTTGACGAACTACGTAAACAAAACAAAAGAACTATACAAAGAGGAAACTCCTCTCTTACTATAGAGGACTTCTAACGACACCTACTATGGTGTCAAGCTACTAATGATAATGAACAGTAAATACCAACTGGTGGAACATGAGAATAACCCGGGAAGACAACATCTAGGGCCGCGCGGTATGGATGCTCGGGAGTTGGTATCTGCATCAGATCCTTCGACCGTCTATGGTGGAACATATTCTGGGGTCCTGAGGTGACCCCGCTTTCTCAGCACATCCTGAGGTCTAGAGGTGACCTCGCTTTCTCGACCCTTGGCGTCGGGAATAGGGGATTGGCAATTGATGGAGCATTATCCTAGAGTCTAGAGGTGATTCCACTTTCTCGACACATGACGTCGGGAATGGAGGAATTAGCTATGGAGGAGACGTCCTCCAACGTGCGGTGATAAAAGAATTCACAAATAATCCTTTAAGAAACAAGGAAAGATTGGCACCTACACGATATGGTCACAGGATCTAAATTATATCCCCAGACCTGGTGCAAGGAAAGAGAAAGAAAAATATATATTATGAGAACATGAGAAAAGAAATGAAAACACACAACGCTCGAATGATCCCATAGTGAGTATCATTGGTATAACATACCTATGCACACGTTTTATTATTTACATGATTGTTGTTGCTATACTAGCAGCTTGTTGTGCTTGGTAGCGTGTTTGATGTTGTTGTGATGCCAGCATGTTATGCTTGGTTGCTTGTTGCTAATGCTTTGCTACCTTTAAGTGTGTATGATTTCATGATGGGTTGTGGTGTGCTTTACTGCTTATTATAGCATGTAAATTGGACTTAATAATATTCGACCAAGTAGTCGTGTAGCCCGGCAACATACGGGCTACACATATTCATACTCAGCATAGTTTTGTTGAGTCCTTTATTTTTACAGGTGATCATCGGGAACGTGACGGAGTGTAGGTGAAGGACTATCATGGGGGTAGTCCATCTGGGCAAAACTTATGAACGGTTATGTCTAATTTATGAGCTGTACCCTATAGAACTAAACTCAGGATGTAATGTTTCAGTTGTGTTGTTTAACCTAGTGCTATGTTGGATACACTAGGTATTTGGGAATTGTATCTTATATTGTATATGAGTTTTGGTTGAGGGCTGTTTCCAGTCATGCAGACCGTAACTTGGTGTTGGTATGTGGTCTGTCAACCACGTGGGTGGTTGGCATCTGTAGCACCCGAATGAAGTTGAGAATCCGCTGCATAGTTATCTTGTAATATGGCTAGGAGCTTTGTTCATACTATTGGATGTTTATTCGGGGTGTTACAGAAAGTGGTATCAGAGCGTAGTTACGCTCAGATGACTGGAACAGAGAAGTACCGAGTATAGGAAAACATGAAATTAGGAATTCTGATAGCGGGTTAAGGATTATGGGTAGTACGTGAGACGCGTTGGTTAGGGTTCTTCCCTAGTAACTACCACAACACCTCAATTGGCGATCGGTATGCATCGCCACCACCTCCTTTATTCTCCTTTTTACTCAATTATCCTTGTGTATTCCTTGATCTCAAACAATTGAAATCGGTGACCATAACGGGGTTCCTTTTGCTTCTACCACCGGCGAATGAGGAACATACATACTAATGTCTCCTTCATTCTCTTCTCGTACGAGTTGTTCTATTCCTTATGAACCCCACAATCATCCCACAAAGGACAAATGCTGCTTATCATACTTCTACTCTACAACAACATAATATCACACCAATAAAATGGGCAACAAGCTTTACGATATGAATTTATGAACCAAAGGCTGGAAGTATGTACAATATCTAGCCGCTACGTTAGCATGCGACGTATATCCTCATCTAACCATCATCACCATACATGACCCATATACCATTTGGTTATGGTTACCCACATACATGACTAACGTAATATCACTATGAAGCTCAAATCCCCCATCCTAATTCTTGCTGTTTCCCCATCGCTTCTGACATAACAAAATTTCTTAGACAATAATTGCAGTTCCCTGAGAAAAACACATTGGTATAGGGATCATAAAAAGAACTCTTGAACCTTGTAAATAGCCATTACCATGAGGCACTGATTACCCACCCAAACACAAATCAAATAGATAGGAAAATGGCAGTGAATTCGCCACTATGTTCAAACATCTATCAAGTATCTTGATCAAGGGGACCAAATAAAAGGAGTTAGGTACAATAGAGAATTAAGTTTCAATCATGGAGGAGCAAATTCCGAAAGAGGAACTGTTAAAACACCCGCAAGCAATGCCACGGGTAACTGTGGAATTCAATTTTATAAAAAGATAAACCCTTTGGATCATTAACTAAGGTTATGAAGGAAATGATATGGAGTCTCACTAACGAATACAGTGAGAACATGAAATTAAAAGTCTAGTTCCAATAATTAATATAAAATACAACATACTCGCAAGATGGTACAGTGAAAAACTGAGCGTTCAGGTCACGCATAAGGCTTGTGCCATAAGACTGGGTTATAATAGATTAACAATTACCATAACCTCAGTAAGATTATCTCAATGTTGCTGTACACATAACATCTCTCCACAGCAACAAATAAGCAACAGCCCTGTAAAAAGGAAGTCAAATCTGGAAACATCATGCTTATGTAACCATTACCAAATGCCTAAATTTCTAGAATCCACACCAAAGTTTAGCAGAGTTCTCCAAATATAAGATATTACTCCCCGCATTCTAACCATGGTACCAACTGCTCCAGTGAGTTGTACTATTGTACTCTCCGACATCATCCCCTAAATTTGACCTCCCATGTAAATATCTAAAGCGCAATGTATAATGCCACTACTGCGAAATAATCCTTCCAAACACACTACATATTAAGGAACTCTAAATAGGATTTATCAAATCATATATACCAATGTACATACATACATACCAGAAAAGACAAGATATCAATAAAACCCAACGAGTAAATGGGGTTCAATTAAAGAAGGTCATGATTAGTAAACCAATCACACCCGACTAAAGCTAATGATATAACTTAACAACCGAAAATAAATGTTGGGACCTTAGCGGTGGTAATTCCGGAGTACTTACCATTAGTTTAGTGGATCAAGAAGGTAAACAGCTAAACTACTCCAAATACCAGAAGGGTTATAGGACCCAAAAAGGGTTAAGATGGAAATCGGACTAAATAAGTTAGATTTAACGAGATTATAAACAAGATTAATGGAACTAATGGAGGGATTAATTGATGTGCTAAGATAAGTAAAGAATCATTTTGTAAATTCAATATTAATTTGTAAGGATTGAGAATAGAAGTGATAATATGAGAATTTGGGAGTAGACCATTGTATACCCAATTGACTAACACTAGAATTTATGCGACCACGTGTATAAGTAAATGAACATGTATACATATACATATGGTACGAGGATTGGAATGAAAAGAACTTATAATATCAGGAGGATATAGATTTGAGAGAACACTCATATGGAGATGTATATAAATCAAGGGGATCATTATAATATAAATACGACCTTGAACCTTATGACACATGAGTATGTATATAGGTACACACCTAGATGTATATATAGTTAGAAGATTTACGTACTTAATCTCAAGGCTTAGATCTTGTTACCAGTCCATGAATTGATTGCCAGATGACTAGAAACGAGTGGGATAAGAATTAAAATTGGTTAAACTAATTATTAGTTTAAATCGGACATGCAAGGTTGAACTTGACCCTGGCCAGGTCAAGTGACATTGAGCACAAATTGGGGTGCAGAGATAGTCCAACTCTTACGCTGATCACGTGAGTGTTGGATGGTTCTCGAAACCCCCTTCAAGTGGTCACATAAACTACAAAAATGTGGGAAATTTTATGAGTGGGATTAACAAATTACCAAGGAAGCGAGGTTGATATTAGATAATACGAGCGTGTGGAATACATTGGTACATGATTAGAAACTTGGAAGGTAAACACATGGGTATACAAATATGTGAGGACTTGAAATGGTGTGATGTTACTAATGACCCGATAGTTAATACATGAAATATATATACTACCGCAATCAAATGCAATGTGTAACCGGTACTAGACCTCGAGACAAAGACGAGCTAGTCAGCAAGCTGTTGCTGGATACAATAATAAGAATAATGACGACGGTAAGGAAACTAAACACCCTATGTTACATGGTATGCAAACGTAAAAACTTATAACTTGCACAATTGAGGTCAACCGGCAATGTTAAGGCCATAATTTGACTGAAAAATGAAGGTTACTTGAAGACGAAGAAATGCCTAATTTTGTTATACACATTAAGGTATAAACTAGGTAATAATGCTAGGAGGGTAAACTATCTAACTACGCATAATTATGAGCGGTAATACAAACTAAATCGTTATCGAAGAATTGCACATTTATAACATGGAAGAGTACTAAGCACGAAATCGTTACTACAGAGTATACATTAATATAAGCCTAAGGGACAGCTAGAAAGAACAATTCAGACGCTTAAAAGCGCACTAAAAGCATGAACATCCGACCCCCAGAGAAAATGGATAGACAAGTTACAACCACCGAGACCGTGTACAAATTAAAATAAGAAGGAATATGAAGGGAAAACTAAGCCCAAAGGTAATCAGAGTTGCACAGCAGAAGCTGGTGGACCGTATATCACATCGTCCAGTTGAATAACAAGTGACTTCTCGACCAATAGCTTAGACCCAGAGAGGCTAAACCCGAATCCGTTTGTGAATCGGTATGGATACCGATAAGTGCCATTAACAGGATCAAGACCTTTGATAGGATTATATTGTGAGCTACATCGCATAGAAACTAGAATGCCCCATGAGAATTAAACACCTAGAACCAAGGTTCAAGGATGATATAATAGGGATTACGTCGGCGTAATCCATTTTTAATGGGGGTAGGCGCATTGCATTTTACTATGTTATTGCTCGTTTGAGGTTTCGTTTTGGATGCTATGTGTGTGCACTGTGTGTGGAATGGTTTGAATGCATAGTGGTTATGAATGAATGACTTGTTCATCTGATTACTTATGAGTACAGTATGTGAGTATTACTTGTACATTGTAATATTATTGAGAACTTGGCCAAGCCACAGATGTGGTGTGGTGCCTATAAGCACAAATGGTGAAATAGAACTCTGAAATTTGCGGGACATGATCCCTTGGTTAGAGAGAATGAATTTTTCACTATGTGTATTCCTACAACCACACGTTGGTTGGTAGGTCACTGTGTGTGGATTGTGCAGAATTTTGTGTGTGTGTATTGTACTGGATTTACACTGTGCGGTGAATGAATGTTGTGTGCCTCTATGATAACTTGGGTGAAGCCACTAAGGTGGCATAGTGCGTATAAACATTGAAAATTATAATATATGAGACTTGATCCTTTGGTTATTGTGAATGAATATGGGAATTGATCCCAAGGATTAACGAGAATGGAAAACATCAGTTAAGAAAGTAAGACTTCGGGACGAAGTCTCTTTTAAGGGGGTAAGTTGAAACACCCCAAAACAATTAAACCCAAAAAATCATAATAATATATGCACGGAAAAAATAAGTGCGGATACATATGTGGCTGAAAGCATGACAACATGTCATCACCAAACGCGATGTTACGAGTTAGTCGTTAAGGCAAGTAAAATATGTGACAATATTACAGCGTTACATATATAAACGACAACATGACATAATAAAATAGTCGCGTATGTAACTAGCAACGTGGCGTAAAAAAATATAGTCGTGTATATATACATATAACTAAAACGTAACAAAATAAAAGGGGCGTATATATATATATATACATGTATGTATATATAACTAACAACGTAAGAAAATAAAGTAGACGCGTATATAACTAATAACGTGACCAGTTAAAAAAAAACTAATAACGTGACATATTATATAGTCACACATATATATAAATAGGCATGTATATAGCTGATACAAAAAAGGAGCAAATGCGCTCCCGGGGGTTCGAACCCGGTACCTTTCGTACCCGCCCTGGATGCCTTAACCAGTTGAGCTATGCTGAATTCAATAACCAATACCAACCTAAGTAAACGAGTAATACGACTACCACTGTAACTACAAAAAAAAACTAGACCAAGATGGTCATGTTCTGTCCGAAATCAGTCACAATAAACAACCTTGGAGACAACACCTTCCAGCAAGGTTTAATCACTTAATTTCTCCCCCCATCATCTCGTTTGAACTTGGAGTCATAAACCACCACACACCAAGCCATGACTGAGTAAAACAGCGAGGAGAAAAATCATGCACTAAAAGGCATTTCATAACAGCAAGAACAAGAAACACAACAGACCAACTCTTCAGTTGGTGGACTTAAAAAAAACCGGACTGCTATCATTTCTGCAGTTGTAGATCATCGTGTTTAATCCCCCACTCAACTTCTATATTTACTTGGAAACCTCAGCCACATTCAATCCTCCTTTCATGCCCATACTCTCTTGAAACTTGGAGACCACAAACACCACCTGAGCTGTCCTTGTTTTCAAAGAAAGAAACCCAGCAACAAACATGAGAATCTGAAACTGTATTCCTTTTCAAACTCCCACGCAGCAGTATGTTTTTCTTTCCCCCCCTAAACTACCACAACATTCTGCGTGGGGACTTTATCCCACTGACAGTCACTCAATTTTTCTGCACTTAATCTCCTTTGCCTTGTGCCACTGGATTAATAAAACACTGAGACCATCTCCTTCCTCTACACACTTGCATGCCCACGACAATGCAGCAGCCAACTTGAACCTTTGTTTTTACTCTTGCATGACTGTTCTTCTGTTTTCTTGATCCCTTTCTTTCCTGATCAAAGAAAATAGACTCTACTCCTTCCGTATAGCAGGAGTTCCTTGGTAACCCACTGCATCATCCTTCAAAATAAAAAACTGACAAAAACCAGATGTTTCAGGTAAGTCATGAATCAGCTTTATTTAGGTACTCCCTCTGTTTGTGGTCGTCTGAGATCCCATGCACCACTTCTCTAATTCTTTTTCTGCCTCACGCAAGTTCCCCTACAAGCCATCACTGCAGGAGTCCTGGGAAAACTCCTGAAACTGAATCCACACCAAGAACTGCTCGATCAGGTGAGATCAAGAGATCAGAAGGAAATTATGATTATTCCGTTTCCTGTTTCGTGCTTGAAGTCATGAATAACTAACTGTCTCCTTCTCTTCTGTTCTCAAGTGATTCACCCCCTTGGTAGGATCTTCTACGAGTGAGCCAAAAGCCTCAAACAAACTAGCTCCTAACCGAGGTGAGAAGAGCCGTTAAAAAAAACTGTACTTTCCAACACCTGCTAACGAACTGAAGCAATCAACCACTGAACATGGCATTTGATTTTTCTTGTTAAGTTGCAAAAGTACTAGGGACGCACGAGGGATGACTCAGGAGGAACAAGTTTTAAGTACCCAAGGTAGTAGGTCCTCAACTCCTACTCGATTAATGTTTTTCAACATAAAAAAAACCAGAGCAACCTGACGTTACAAAGTTCTTTCAAAACTGATAACCAATCGAAATTTGTAGCATGTTTTCTCACCATACTAAATGTCCTGGGGTGGTATCGAGTAATGATACATTTACAACATTATAAATGCACCTAAAAAAACTAGCTAACACCCTTGCTTAGGTGGTAACTAATTTAGAGTGTGGAAAGATCAGTCAACGTATTTAAACCAGCAGTAAGAAACAAGTGAGTGCAGGGTTAATTAGTTTCAGCTCCTGAAATGTTGTGTTTCTGTATACTAATTTCCTAGAGCAGTGTAAGGGTAGTATGGGGTCAAGAATGTATTTAAAACATTGTCTAGGCACATTCCTAAGTCTGCAATACGTAGGAGTGTTTCTAAAAGAAAAACAATAACAGAAAATAAATATCAGCTTAATGTTTCAATTCTGTCCAGATTTCCTAACTTCAATATTACAACCTTTCAGTAGTTGTAACAGATTTGTATTGGGGTGGAAACCCTGAATTAATACTAAGCTAAGTAACTAGACCATCTAAGGGAAACTAGAAATTTAAACCCGTGAACCAACAGGGAAGAAAATAGAAGATAAGGTATTAGTTACTTGTTCCAGCTTTTCAGTTTCCTTCCAGATAGTACTAGGTTGTTTCTGTAACTTTAATAACCATGTCTTGGGTCTGTTCTTGAATTTAGAATTGTGGAAAAACCACTTAACCAAGGGGAAACAACTAGGGGAAAACTGAAACCTGTTTAAAAAGCAGAAAGAAAACAGAAGACAAGAGTGCATCAGTTTCATAGTTACAGTTTTTTTTTAGTTTCATGTTTCCGTTTCTTTCCAGTTAGCATTTGGGTGTTTTCTGTAACATTAAAAATGTTGTTGTGGGTCTGCCTTGAAGTTAAAACTCTGAGTAAAACACTTAACTAATTGGATAAGCAATTTTTGAAGGAAATGGAAGTCGGATCAGAGAGCAAGAAGAAAATAATTGGAAAAACATACTACAAAATTTGTCACATTGTAACTTCAGCATACATGAGTGCAGAAGATGTAAAAGAGTTGTAATGGTTTGCTCCAGAGCTTAAAACTGCATTAAAACATATAAATGAGTCACTAAACAAGTTGGGAAGATAGGAGATAGGATTGATAGCAGAAATAAAGCAATTGAAAAGAACATGTATCAGTTCAGGATTTCAATCTTCAGTTTTATGTTTCTGTAAAATGAACTTCCCGAGGTGTTATCAATGTTGTGTTGGGTTGTTTTAAAGATCAAAATCTTGCTAAGACACTTAACTAAGAGGGGTAAATACCTTGGGGAAAATTGGAGGTCAGTCAATGAACCAAAAGAGAAGTTAAAGGGGAGATACAGAAATCAGTTTTCAGTTTTCCTGCAGTGTAACAGTTCTGTATAATGAACTTTTAGTAGTTTTAACATTGTTGTTTTGAGTTGTGTTTAAGTGTAAAACGTTCTTAATATACTTATCTAGCTGGGTAAAGTTTTTGGGTGAGATTAGAAACTGATTAATGGACTAAAAGAAAGTTTGAAGAGGAGCTGTACAAAACTAGAGTTACAGTTTTTCTACAGTTTATAGTTTGTGTAAAATGAACCTTCAGAAGTGATAACAGTAGTGTTTTGAGTTGGTTTCAAGTTTAAAACTTTCATAACACACCTAGCTAGCGGGGTAAAAACTTTGGGAAGATTTGGGAACTGATTTATAACCTAAAGGGGATTTTAAAGAGGAACTATACAGAATTGTGTAAAATTTTTGGGAAGATTTAGAAACATATTGATGAACTAAAAGAGAGCTTGAAGAAGAGATATACAAACTGTGTTTTCAGTTTTTCTGTAAACTGCTGTTTCCGTGTAACTGTAGTACAATTGGTATGAGAGGGTTGTATAGGTTTGGAAATGAACTTATAACCTTGCTAATGTATCTAAATAAGAGAGTAAACAATTTGGGTGGAATTAAAAAGCAGTTTAATACATTAAAAAGGAGAGGTTTAGTGGAAGTTTGCACAAGGTTGATGTTTTAGTTTTCTGAAACTTGTGTCTTTGTATGATCAATATCAAGAGGTGTTAAAAGTGTGGTGTGGGTTTAAAAATGAACCCAAACTATTGCAATATATTTATCTAAGTTGGTGAAACATTTTGGGGAAGATTGAGCCTCAGTTGGTATCTTATATGTGGGGTTAAGTAAAATTAAACACCGAGATTATGTTTTAGTTTTCTAAACTTTGGGACTTCTGTATATATGGCTTTAGGAGTAGTTTAAAGACTTTATTGCTGTGATAATGGATTAAAAACATTGCTAACCTATTTATCTAAGATAGGAATATATCTTAGGCGAATGTAAATCCATCTTAGATAAACTTGTACATGTTAATGCTTAGAATACTCTAAAACGTTAGCGAGAGAATGGACTTAGTTAACGTGTGAATTGACTATGTACATGTCCTAGGAGTAAGATAAAGCCTAAGGTTAATACTTGGAAAGTTTCTAAGGGCTAGTACAAGTAGAACATTCAAAAGTTAACCTAGGGAACAACACCCGATAAAAGGGGATAAACTAGGAAAAGGTTACAATTGTCGTTGCATGAAATCATAAAACAGACAAGTTGTTTTAATTAACGTTAGGGCCGTAACGAACGCCAACCGGGACCCCGTGTGTGAGACTACTCTTGCTTCTGAATAAGGTATGGATATGTGTGGTCCGTATGTTGCCGTGTTACACGGCTTGTTTGATGTGTGCCTTGTTTGGAAATGACCATAAGACTAAAGCATGAAATTGGATTGCTTGTTGTGACTTGCTTATATGCTTGTTATATATCATTGTTGCATATTACTTACGCGCACACCGTAGTTTAGTCCCTTTCTCGTTCATGGAGCTTTGAGATGGAACTTGACGAACTACGTAAACAAAACAAAAGAACTATACAAAGAGTAAACTCCTCTCTAACTATAGAGGACTTCTAACAACACCTACTATGGTGTCAAGCTACTAATGATAATGAAAAGTAAATACCAACTGGTGGAACATGAGAATAACCCAGGAAGACAACATCTCGGGCCACGGGGTATGGATGCTCGGGAGTTGGTATCTGCATCAGATCCTTCGACCGTCTATGGTGGAACATATTCTGGGGTCCCGAGGTGACCCCGCTTTCTCAGCACATCCTGTGGTCTAGAGGTGACCTCGCTTTCTCGACCCTTGGCGTCGGGAATGGGGGATTGGCAATTGGTGGAGCATTATCCTGGAGTCTAGAGGTGACTCCGCTTTCTCAACACATGACATCAGGAATGGGGGAATTAGCTATGGAGGAGACGTCCTCCAACGTGCGGTGATAAGAGAATTCACAAATAATCCTTAAAGAAACATAGAAAGATTGGCACCTACACGATATGGTCACGGGATCTAAATTATATCCCCAGACCTGGTGCAAGGAAAGAGAAAGAAAAATATATATTATGAGAACATGAGAAAAGAAATGAAAACACGCAATGCTCGAATGATCCCATAGTGAGGATCATTGGTATAACATACCTATGCACACGTTTTATTATTTAGATGATTGGTGTTGCTATACTATCAGCTTATTACGCTTGGTTGCGTGTATGATGTTGCTATGATGCTAGCATGTTATGCTTGGTTGCTTGTTGCTAATGCTTTTCTACCTTTAAGTGTGTATGATATCATGATGTGTTGTGGTGTGCTTTACTAGTTATTATAGCATGTAAATTGGACTTAATAATATTCGACCAAGTAGTCGTGTAGCCCGACAACTTACGGGCTACACATATTCATACTCAGCATAGTTTTGCTGAGTCCTTTATTTTTACAGGTTATCATCGAGAACGTGATGGAGTGTAGGTGAAGGACTATCATGGGGGTAGTCCATCTGGGTAAAACTTATGAACTGTTCTGTCTAATTTATGAGTTGTACCCTATAGAACTAAACTCAGGATGTAATGTTTCAGTTGTGTTGTTTAACCTAGTAGCTATGTGGTATACACTAGGTATTTTGGAATTACATCTTATATTGTATATGAGTTTTGGTTGAGGGCTGTTTCCAGTCATGCAGACAGTAACTTGGTGTTGGTAATGTGGTTTGTCAACTACGTGGGTGGTTGGCATCTGTAGCACCCGAATGAAGTTGAGAATCCGCTGCATAGTTATCTTGTAATATCGCTAAGAGCTTTGTTCGTACTATTGGATGTTTATTCGGGGGTGTTACATGTTAATTCCTAAACAAGTTGACGTAACGTAGGAGGATTTATTTACATTACCACGCCAACTTGACCAGGCTAAACGAGGCGTTAGTAACCTGACATGCAAATGATGTTCATGATGATGATGCAATATATTTGATGGTACAATGTGTTTGATGCAAGGATGTGGTGCGAAAGAAAAAATGAAACCCAGGTGAATCTAGGGACCAAAAACTATTCCAAGATGTAAAAAAAAACACCGATGAAACTCGGGTGCATCTAGGGACCTGAAACTAGCAAGCGCTCCTAATGCGTCCCCGACGTGTCGTGGACGTAACGTGGACTCTAATAAAACTTGATAGTTTAGGAAGGGACAAGAGATAACTTTAAAATGGAAAACACATTTCGATTGAGAATTTACACACACGAAATTCACTCAACCTCCCTTGCCCCACACGCGGACTCCCGGGACAGTTTCGACTTTACCCCTAAAGTCGTCAACCCTCTTCTGACTATCGGCCTACTGTTCACCGACCGTTCCCCAACCTGTCGTCCCATCAAATACCCAATGTATTGATACTTTTACCAGTCCTCTCTGGCTCGCCAACTCTCTAGCACTTACACACACTCCTAAGTCTGATCCACACTTGCCCTGATTATCTCTATCTTTTTCTCTTGTACAGGCTTACTTGCATATGAAATAAATGCAAGTATATATATACACGGTTTTTAGGATGTAACTACCGTCCTATTAATCCCTAGACTTCTAGGAGTCGACTTCTAATTCGATTATTCTTATAACAATAACACTAGACTTGCAGAGAGTCTTCAACTTGATCTGGAGGCTTGAGCTACGTGTCGCCTCATGGTTGGTCAAGTTGGCGGCAGCCTTCTTGATAGGTCGATCACCACTTGTGTGCCCTACTTGCCTGATTCTTTTTGGCTCATTAAATGCTCATAAATGCCCTCTTCTGAATTCATTACGATTATGTAATGATGTTCTTTTATAGCTTTGTTATCTTGTGCATTAATGAACTTCTTCTCTTGTCGCGAGCTTGTCTTGAACAAGTTTCTCATGTGGATGTATGTGTCTTAACTGAATGTGTCGATCCTTTACAGTCTTCTGTCTTTGATTTTCATCTTTAAGCATAAGAGATATCTTCGTGCGGTGTCTGACTAGTTGTCTGTGCTAGAAGTTCTACGGAGCTCTCGTAGATAGGTGCCCGACTGGTAGGGCACATGTCGTGGATTGAGTGTGCTTGCAACTTTGCGTGCTAAGCCACTCATAACTTAAGTGCGCTTGCAACCTTGCGTGCTAAGCCACTTATTCACCTGTCTATCTGAATCACGAATCTTGACAAACGTATTAGATAGACAATACAAGGTTTGCTATCATCAAAACTAAAGGATCTTGTCTTAACAATTTCCCCCTTTTTGATGATGGCAACCTATACACTTATATGTACTTGGCAATTCAAAAATTGAAAGATTCCCCTTTAGAAGGATTCCCCCAGAGTTTGTTAAGGGTTTTAAGAATGAAAAACTTTAACGAATGATAGCAATAAGTGACAGCTTTTATCCACAATAAGTGACAGCTTTTATGTTACACTATGACCAAAGTAGATGAAGTTTTCATTCAGATTATACATAATACAAGGATGATAGACATGGTTTCACACGTACTCTCACAAGTACATATACTTTTCTTTCCTCCTTTGTCATACTGCAAAATGGGGAGCAACTACACGACATAAGATATTGTAAAGGCCGTGACATTCCATAGAGTATAAACTATAAAATATGATCAAGATAATCTAGATGGAGTGACATAGTTTGGTATCCCATTCATAATCTTCGGAGCCAATAGGCTCTTCCTCTGAAAAACCGGCTTTGAACCAAAAAGGTTTGGCTTTTTTTGGATTGATCAAAGGTAATTCACCTGTGGTAGAAAGGTCGGACTCATCAGAATCTATTGTGACCTCCATGCAGTAGGGAGACCGTGTATGTGATAGAGTGACACTTGATGTGATAGACCAAGCTGAAAGGGAGTGGGAGTCTGGTTGATCATAGCTTTGGGCGACGTATTTCTTTGGGTGTTTGGTGGTCATAAACTTGCGAATGGTGGAGTGAATGGTTTGCTCATTCGAGCTGGATGAGCTTTGTGGGTATTGATCCATTTCGCGAGATGATTGTGAGTGGTAAAAGGAGTAAGCAAGTTTTATAGACACTTAGGATATGCTCAACGACTGATCGGTGAGTGGCATTTAATGAGGTGCTACATCTTGTGGGCTATGTTTGTAGGCTTTTTAGGTGTCAAGGTCCGGGATTGAACTAGTGGAATGGATGGGACTAAATATCTCATATCATTTTGTAATTTTTAATCAAGGAAGAAGCAGCCAAGACAATAAATTATTTCGTACCCATTATAAGCATTCAAATATACAAAAACCAGTTGCATTTTCATTGATATCAAAAGATACTTTGAAACAGATAGTCACAGGCAAATAAAAGTAGTAATGGGAAAAACAAAATCTAAGCCTAGAGCTAGTTTTTCTCACGGTTCACTCATGTCTTTAAGAGACTAAGAACTCTTAGGCAATGTGGGAGTCTATAAAGTCTATTGCTCCTTGAACCATGTTATGAACACTTGGTTCAGAGGAGATGGCCTACACAACTGTGAGAGTGACTCTCACTGTCTGAAGAACATCTCTAGTTAAGGTATCCAAACTGGTCCCTGACCTGTCGTGGATCGGTGAGAGACTTCTCCTTCGTTTAAGACCTGAGGCTCTAATGGTTGGGCGAGGCTCCGACTTAGAGTCTTCACTCTTGGTAGGCTTCTGAGCGACCACAAGCTTATCCCCCTTTGTTTTTATCCCCATTTTGGACAACATTTCTGAACATATGATGTCCTGAGCGGTGCACGTGCATTCGTGGTACCTGTCGGTGTCCACTCCGTTTTCTTGTAGCGCTTTTGTCACCACTCCACCATGCACAAGACTTTGGTTGACATATCTACTTTACTCTAAGGTAAGCAGAATCATGGCTGGAAGATCGATTTTGTTATAACCCGTATAATACAACATTATATTATGTCCGGTTTATGTTGTTGTTATCTAAGATGGACTACATTACTTATGTCAGTGGGACTTGGTCGGCGTTCTTTTAAATGTTAAGGGCGAGGAGTTCCTTTGGCGTCAAAATAATTAAGGTGATTGATTTATTAAATAAGGAAAGGAAACCTTATTTAAATTACTTCTTTATTTGACTTTGTATTCTCCGATCAATTTTATTCACGTCAGTTTGTCCTTTATGCAAATTGAAGAGCGTCCTCCATCGTGGTGTTGTGCGACAGTTTTCTCTACTCCTTCTCTCTCTCAATTTCTTCCTCTATGAGAATTGTGCTGCTGCTGTTGTGATCAGATCAGAGACCCTTGTTACTACTGTGTGTTCCTTCTGTGCAAGTCAGGTTCGGTTTCTCAAGTTGTTCTTTCGGTGTAGTGTCTTCTTTCTTTCTGTTTTCTGAATTTTGAGACGCTGTGGTTGCTGAATTCAGAGACTACTAGGCTGCTGTTGGGTTGCGGGTGCGCGGACTATAGGTTGTTCAATTGTGGGATTTTCTGCACTCTCAATTCAGGTTTGTGTTATAGATTTTGAGAGTTCAATGACTTAGGTTTCCCTTATCGTTACCTGATTTTAGAATGTCAATTGTGTGGTTCAGTGGTGGTGAATCCGTGTCTGGTTGGTGGAATTGTTTGGGCTTCATCTACTGCTACAGATTGTCGATGTCTACGCAGATTAAACGAGGTAGGTGGTTGCTTGATTCGGTTTGGAAGTTCAGGCATGGGGATATTGCAAGAGTTGTTCTCTAGTTTTGTGTGTGATTTCCTTTGCGTTTTAATTGCGTTTTATGACGGCTAAAACCCCATGGTTCCCTGTATTTTTCTGTGATTTGGTGTGCGTTTCAGTTTGGCAATTCGTGGTGATGTTTTTGCATTGTTTTTTTCTGCTCTGTTCGTCTTCTGAAAAATTCAGTTTTCACACTGTCCAAACTTCCGTCCTAACTTTGAAGTTCGGACACACCCCAGTTTCCTGTCTTCGAAGCTCGAACTTCACCACGTAACTTTTTCTAAAAAACGTCCGAACGTCAGTCTGAACTTCGATGTTCGGACACTCTGAATTTCCCTTCTGTCTTCAAACCGACTTGTGTCCGAACTTCAACGTCAGGACACAAGTTCGGACACCTTTCTGTTTTCAGCGTAACTTCCTCGTTTGAACTCTGATTTGAGTGTCGTTTGCGGTGTTGGATTCCTTTTCATATGTAGTACTGATTTATGAGTGTTTTGGCATATTTAAATGCAAGTTTGCCTCTGATTATGCAATCCTTCTGTTTTGGGACATTATACTTTGTTTCTGAGCCGTGAATGGCTGGGTCGATCTATTCCGTGGTATACCATGTAGACATCGTTCTGAGTGTGGGTCATTCCCTTTCTGTGGGGTTGACGAACCCTTTGGCTCTTTAGAGTCATTTATGCGTTGTCGAGAGATCTGTTATCATCTATGGGTCTTTGACCCCTTCTAAGTGTGTGCATTGTATCTTGTCCCTTCTCTGTTTAAGAACTCTTATTGTTTCTGTATTGGGAACTCTTGTGTTCCTTTCTGTTTCTGATTCTGAAAGCTTCAGACTGTTTGGGAATTGTGGATATTATGTTTATCTTCTCCTTCTCCTGATTTCAATTGTTTTGAGCGACCTCACTGATGACGGTCGCTGCTTACTGGGCATAATGTATGCTCACCCCCTACTCTTACTGTTTTTGCAGATTGATCAGCGAGGATCATCTTAAGTTTTTGAAGCCGTAGTGTTTAGCTTTTTGATCGTTTAAACTATTGGTTTATGATGTTATTGCCTCCGGGCCTTACACCATTTTTACCTCTGTTTCTGACTTGGATATGTATTTGGGGGTTGTGTTAACTTCAGTTGTATTTCGATACTTTGATTTATATTGTTTATGGAAGCGTTGTTTTGGGCCTTAATGCGATTGCTAGTTTTAGAGCCTTGTGTTATTAGGTAGTAATATGTGGCGTGTAACGCCCCTAACTCTTAGGCAGTTTTGGGGGTGTTACATTTAGTGGTATCAGAGCCAGGTTTGGGTTTCTTTGGTGTTTGTGGGTGTGTTTGCCTGTGTGAGAGTTAGTTGTGGCAGCTTCTTGAAGTCTGAGTTAGTTCTGACGAATTTGGGATTTGTTTGTCTCAGAATGCCTCCTCGTAGGACACCAGTGACCGCTCAGGGAGATGTTGTGGAGGCAGTGCAGCAGTTTGTGGCGCAGCTCATGCAGATAGTGGCTGCAACTGCTGGGGGAGCTGGTAGAGGAGCTGGTGGTGCAGGCCCAACTGGGGAGAATGTTGTGGGAGGCCGAGTCAGGGCGCTCAAGGAGTTTATGAAGCTGAAACCACCTTCTTTCGATGGCTGTGGTGACCCTCAGGAGGCGAGCCGCTGGATTACTGAGGTGGAGGACCAGCTTAGGGTGATGGGTTCAGAGGATGATCAGAAGGTGGACTTCGCCACGTTCCTCTTCAAGGGGGAGGCGAAGGAGTGGTGGCGTATGGTGATGGGTAAGCATCCCCAGCCTTGGACCTAGGAGCAGTTCTGCTTGGAGTTCAACAAGCAGTTCTACCCTGATGTCTACAAGGATCATAAGAGACCTGGTACCAAGTTGGAAGGTAGCCCTGTGCCAAAGAAAGTACCAATCCCAGCTTTGGACGAAGATCGGTCCCCTCTCAGACTTCCGTCGTCATGGTAAGCTTGATGAATAATTCGCTTTAGTCTCTTCGCTACGCCCCTAAGGCCGTCAAAGAGCAGAAAAGTGTACAAACCGACGACTACGTATAGCAGCAGTAATGAGAGTGTTCGGTAGTAGGGGAAAGTGTCTGATCCTTTCAATCAAGCGATAGAGGCAGAGGCTTTACTTCAATCGATCTCTGAGGGTAGAGGTCTAATCCAACCTCTTCAGTTCGCCAGCTGCGCCAGGGGAGAGCCATGTCAGTCGAGGAGTACATGAGGAAGTTCGTGACTCTCTCGAAGTATGCTCCTGAGCCGGACGAGCACAGGAAGGCCCGTAAGTTCAAGAGTGGGCTGAGACCTGACATTAGGTCCGCTGGGACACCTCTTCGTCACCGGACTTTCAAAGATGTGGCGGATGTCACTCTGCTGGTAGAGACCGACATCAAGGGAAGGCAGGCTGGCAAGGATCACAAAGGGAAGAGACGTGCTGAAGAGTCTCAGAAGAAGGAGGTTGCTCCTCCTCAGAAGAAGCAGTCTTATGGAGATCGTCGGGGAGCTTTTTCGTCTTCGTCAGCTAGGGCGAAGTGTGGGTCTTGTGGTCACTCCCATCCAGGTAGGGTGTGCTACAAGAAGACTAGTGCCTGCTTTAAGTGCGGGTCGATGGAGCATAGTATTGCTTAGTGCCCTCAGGCGTCTGGTAGAGGCACCGGTTCTGACTCAGGGGCGAGGTCCAACCAGAAGAAGCCTCAGACTCAGGCCCGAGTTTATACTATGGCAGGAGAGCATGATCGTGCTGGTGATTGCGTCGTCTCAGGTATTCTCCAGATCCATTCTCAAGATGTGTTTTGCCTGTTTGACTCCGGAGCTACGCACTCCTTTATCTGTTCTGATTTGTTGGGAAACCTTGGACTGACTGCCATGCCTAGTGAGGTAGACGTGTGCATGAATAGTCCATTAGGTGGGGTTGCCCCTTGTGTGCTGAATTCTGTGTGTAAGACTTGTCCCATAGCAGTTAGGGACAAGACTTTTTATGCTGACCTCATCCCGATGCGGATGGCCTGTTTTGATGTGATCTTGGGCATGGACTGGCTAGCAGAGCACCATGCCTATTTAGACTGTGCAGCTAGGAGAGTGGTAGACGGTACTCGCTTTGCTTTCTCTAGGAATGTAGTTCCATGTGCGCCTGTGATTGTGTCGGTGATGCAAGCAGCCAGCTTCTTGAGGAAGGGCTGGTAGGGATTTTTGTGTTATCTGCCAGAGGTGTGTGAGGGACCTAGCTTGGAGGGCATCCCGATTGTCAGAGAGTTCCCCGAAGTGTTCCAGGATGACGTACCTGGACTTCCACCAGTGAGGGAGGTGGAGTTCACGATTGACTTAGCGCCAGAGACTCGGCCCATCTCTAGGGCCCCTTACCGTATGAGTCCGGCAGAATTGAAGGAGCTGAAGGTTCAGCTACAGGAGTTGCTAGATAAGGGCTTCATTCACCCTAGTGTTTCGCCTTGGGGAGCGCCAGTGCTATTTGTGAAGAAGTATGGGACCTTCAGATTGTGCATCGACTATAGAGAGCTGAATAAGGTGACCATCAAGAACCGCTATCCCCTCCCGCGCATCGATGATTTGTTTGACTAGTTGGTGGGCACCACAGTGTTCTCAAAGATCGACCTTCGTTCAGGCTACCATCAGTTGAGGATTAAGGCTGAGGATGTGCCTAAGTCCGCTTTTAGGACTCGTTATGGTCATTACGAGTTCTTAGTTATGTCGTTTGGTCTGACTAATGCTCCCTCAGTTTTCATGGATATGATGACCCAGGTTTTCAAACCCTATCTGGATCAGTTTGTAGTGGTCTTTATAGACGACATCTTGGTGTACTCCAAGAGCGAAGGAGCATGAGGAGCATCTGAGGATCATCTTACAGACGTTAAAGGATCGTGAGTTGTACGCTAAGCTGAAGAAGTGTGACTTCTGGCTCGATCGCGTAGTGTTCTTGGGACATGTAGTCTCGAAGGACGGTATCTCGGTGGATCCTGAGAAGATTAGAGTTGTGATGGAGTGGGCGAGGCCCACAAATGTTGCTGAGATCCATAGTTTCCTTGGGTTAGCTGGGTATTATAGGAAGTTCGTTGAGGGGTTTTCCAAGATTGTATCCCCGCTGACCCGTCTGTTGAGGAAGGAGATCAAGTATGAGTGGAGTGAGGCTTGCGAGCAGAGCTTCCTGGATATTAAGAAGAGATTGACGACCACACCGATTCTGACCTTGCCATTTGGGACCGAGGGCTTCGAGGTCTTCTGCGATGCGTCCCATAAGGGACTTGGATGTGTCTTGATGCAGCAGGGTAAGGTAGTGGCTTACGGCTCTCGGCAACTGAAGCCCTATGAGAAGAACTACCCTACCCACGATCTGGAGTTGGCAGTTGTAGTGTTCGCGCTGAGATTTGGAGGCATTATCTGTATGGAGCGTCGTGTAAGGTTTACAATGACTATAATAGTCTCAAGTATTTGTTCACTCAGAAGGAGCAGAACTTGAGACAGAGGAGGTGGTTGGAGCTACTTCACGACTACGACTTAGAGATCCTCTACCACCCTGGTAGAGCGAACGTGGTGGCAGATGCTTTGAGTAGGAGAGGTGCTCCGGGTGTAGCTTGTGCTTTGACAGGGGTGTAGAGGTCCGCCTTTGAGCTTCAGCGTATGGGCGTTTGGGTAGTCAGACCAGCCAGTGCCAGTATGTTAGCAGCGCTTCAGGTTCATTCTTCGTTGGTCGACAGGATCAGAGTTGGTCAGGAGTCAAATTCAACGTTAAGTCGGATCAGAGAGGGGTTGTCTTCAGAGCAGGGTTGAGACTTCAGTATCTTCAGTGATGGTTGTCTGCGTTTTAGAGGTCGAGTGTGTGTGCCGGATGATGTTGTGCTGCGCAGAGAGATCCTTCAGGAGGCACATGGGGCCCCATACTCAGTTCACCCTAGAGGGGAAAAGATGTACCGGGATCTCAGGGAGTCATTCTTGTGGTCTAGGATGAAGCGTGACACTCTGAGTTTGTTTCGAAGTGCCAGACCTGCCAGTAGGTGAAGGCTAAGCACCAGAGGCCAGCGGGTTTGCTTCAGCCCCTTCCCATTCCTGAGTGGAAGTGGGAGAGTGTGGGGATGGACTTCATCATGGGGTTGCCTAGGACCTCTTCAGGCTGTGATGATGTGTGGGTGATAGTTGATGGACTGACGAAGTCTGCCCATTTTCTGCCTGTGAAGAAGACTTTCAGTTTGGCTCACTTGTATCTCGATGTGATAGTGAGGCTGCATGGTGTGCCTACTACTATAGTTTCTGATCGTGATCCGCGCTTTGTTTCGAGATTCTGGCGCAGTTTGCACAAGGCCCTGGGTACGAATTTAGCTTTCAGTTCAGCCTACCATCCTCAGTCGGATGGCCAGACAGAGAGGACTAATCAGGTCCTAGAGGACATGCTTCGCGCATGTGTCCTAGATTTTGGAGGTAGCTGGGAGCAGCACGTGACTCTGAACGAGTTTGCCTACAACAACAGCTTTCAGGCGAGCATTGGTATGGCTCCGTTTGAAGCGTTGTATGGTAGGAGGTGCAAGTCCGCCATCTGTTGGGATGACCTGAAGGAGAGGGTCTCGGTTGGACCTGAGTTGGTGCTGGGTGTAGTAGAGAAGATCAGGATGATTCGAGAGCGTCTGCTTGATGCTCAGAGTAGACAGAAGTGCTATGCAGACCAGAGGCGCAGGCCACTTGAGTTTGAGATTGGAGATCATGTCTATCTGCGAGTGTCGCCGGTCAGAGGCGTAGTCCGGTTTGGGAAGCGTGGGAAGCTTAGCCCACGGTTCGTTGGACCGTTTGAGATTCTAGAGAGGATTAGCCCTGTGGCGTATCGTCTAGCTTTGCCTCCATCCTTGTCTGCTGTCCACAGTGTTATCCATGTTTCGATGCTGAGGAAGTACTTGCATGATCCGTCTCATGTGATTGACCATAGTCAGCTTCAGTTGAGAGAGGACTTCAGTTATGAGGCGGTGCCTACCCGCATTCTAGCCAGAGATGTGCGTCGGCTTCATAGCAAGACCCTGCCTATGGTTAAGGTGCAGTGGTCTGATCAGTCAGAACATGAAGCGACTTGGGAGCTCGAAGATGAGCTATGTGCCAAGTTTCCCTCCCTTTTCGATCAGTGAGGTGAGTCAATTTCGAGGACGAAATTCTTTTAAGGGGGAGGTGATGTTATAACCTGTATAATACAACATTATATTATGTCCTGTTTATGTTGTTGTTATCTAAGATGGACTACATTACTTATGTCAGTGGGACTTGGTCGGCGTTCTTTTAAATGTTAAGGGCGAGGAGATCCTTTGGCGTCAAAATAATTAAGGTGATTGATTTATTAAATAAGGAAAGGAAACCTTATTTAAATTACTTCTTTATTTCACTTTCTATTCTCCGATCAATTTTATTCACGTCAGTTTGTCCTTTCTGCAAATTGAAGAGCATCCTCCATCGTGGTGCTGAGCGACAGTTTTCTCTTCTCCTTCTCTCTCTCAATTTCTTCCTCTGTGAGAATTGTGCTGCTGCTGTTGTGATCAGATCAGAGACCCTTGTTACTGTTGTGTGTTCCTTCTTCGTAAGTCAGGTTCGGTTTCTCAGGTTGTTGTTTCGGTGTAGTGTCTTCTTCATTTCTGTTTTCTGATTTTTGAGAGGCTGTGGTTGCTGAATTCAGAGACTACTAGGCTGCTGTTGGGTTGCGGGTGCGCGGATTGTAGGTTGTTCAATTGTGGGATTTTCTGCACTCTCAATTCAGGTTTGTTTTGCAGATTTTGAGAGTTCAATGACTTAGGTTTCCCTTGTCGTTACCTGATTTTAGAATGTCAATTGTGTGGTTCAGTGGTGGTGAATCCGTGTCTAGTTGGTGCAATTGTTTGGGCTTTGTCTACTGCTATAGATTGTCGGTGTCTACGCAGATTAAACGAGGTAGGTGGTTGCTTGATTCGGTTTGGAAGTTCAGCCATGGGGATATTGCAAGAGTTGTTCTCTGGTTTTGTATGTGATTTCCTTTGCATTTTAATTGTGTATTCTGACGGCTAAAACCCCATGGTTCCCTGTATATTTCTGTGATTTGGTGCGCGTTTCAGTTTGGCAATTCGTGGTGATGTTTTTGCATTGTTTTCTGCTTTGTTCGTCTTCTGGAAAATTCAGTTTTCGCGCTGTCCGAACTTCCATCCTAACTTTGAAGTTCGGACAGCGTGCTTTGCACTTCTGTATTTTCGAGTTCGAGGCGTGTCCGAACTTCAGTCCGAACTTCGATGTTCGGACACACCCCAGTTTCCTGTCTTCGAAGCTCAGACTTCACCACGTAACTTTCTCCGAAAAACGTCCAAACGTCAGTCCGAACTTCGATGTTCGGACACTCTGAATTTCCCTTCTGTCTTCAAACCGACTTGTGTCCGAACATCAACATCAAGACACAAGTTCGGACACCTTACTGTTTTCAGCGTAACTTCTTCGTTTGAACTCCGATTTGAGGTTGTTTGCAGCGTTGGATTCCTTTTGATCTGTACTACTGATTTATGAGTGTTTTGGCATATTTAAATGCAAGCTTTCCTCTGATTATGCAATCTTTCTGTTTTGGGACATTATACTTTGTTTCTGAGCCGTGAATGGCTAGGTCGAGCTATTCCGTGGTATACCATGTAGACGTCGTTCTGAGTGTGGGTCATTCCCTTTCTGTTCTGTGGGGTTGACGAACCCTTTGGCTCTTTAGAGTCATTTCTGCCTTGTCGAGAGATCTGTTATGATCTATGGGTCTTCGACCCCTTCTGAGTGTGTGCATTGTATCTTGTCCCTTCTCAGTTTAAGAACTCTGATTGTTTCTGTACTGGGAACTCTTGTGTTCCATTCTGTTTCTGATTCTGAAAGCTTCTGACTGTTTGGGAATTATGGATATTATGTTTATCTTCTCCTTCTCTTGATTTCAATTGTTTTGAGCGACCTCACTGATGACGGTCGCTGCTTACTGGGCATAGTGTATGCTCACCCCCTACTCTTACTGTTTTTTTAGATTGATCAGTGAGGATCATCTTAAGTTTCTGGAGCCGTAGTGTTTAGCTTTTTGATCGTTTAAACTATTGGTTTATGATGTTATTGCCTCCGGGCCTTACACCGTTTTTACCTCTGTTTCTGACTTGGATATGTATTTGGGGGTTGTGTTAACTTCAGTTGTATTTCGATACTTTGATTTATATTGTTTATGGAAGCGTTGTTTTGGGCCTTAATGCGATTGCTAGTTTTAGAGCCTTGCGATATTAGGTAGTAATACGACGTGTAACACCCCTAACTCTTGGGCCGGTTTTGGGGGTGTTACAGATTTTCTCTTTGGTCTTCATAGCATAGAGCAATCTCATATATCTCTTGCATTGACGATGTGAGTGCATTGGTTACTTGGGGTGATGTTGTGGGTGAGGATACTGAAGAGCACCTTGTCGACGATAGATATTTCTATGGCGTTGAAGGTTTTCATTGTAGCGCCAGGGTGAGTAGCTGGACCATTTTTCCTCCTTGGTGTCCCAAATCATTCAAGGTAGCTTCCTTTGGAACCATGAGTCCTTCTGGTTCCAAACCAAAGGTGTTGCAGATCCAAGACTTGGTGATATTGACGGTAACACCGCAGATTGTGGAGATGAGGTACTTGTCATTGTCGTCGTCCTGAAGCGGTCCAAGATACGTCATATGCTCCTTGAGCAGCTCAGTGTAGACTGGGGTAGTCTCTGGAAGAAGTCTACCCATCCTTGGAATTCCAAGAGCTCCTGAATCTTTCCAAGACCCATTTGCTCCATCCAATCCAAAACCAATGTTTTTGGTAAGAGGGACAGGACTTGTCGTTGACGTTCTCTACTCTAAACATGGCTGGCTTCAGCTCTTTGAGCTTCTTTAGACGTTTGAGAGCTTGTGATGGCTGTGGCTGTGCACCTTTCTTCTTGGCTTGGAAGAGTTCTTCCAATTTTTGACCATGTGGCAAGAGAATCAACTTTTGCTTCCCTTTCTCTTTCTCTGCCTTCTGTCATTGTTGGACCGTTGGTATGATTGAAGAGTACTCTGTATCGCTATCAGCATTGTGACTAGTATCACGAGATGTCGTAGACCTGTCAACGACCGGTTCTCCAAGCACCTCGATGAGTTTTGCTTCAACTTCTGAGTCAAGTTCTGTCACCTCCGTTTCTTGACCTTTTTCGTCACTTTGCACTTCCTCTTCTTCTGTCTGTCGAGTGACAGCTTTGACGACTTCTAAGGAGTTGCTTCCTCATCGTCGGGGAAGTGCAACTTGTGAGTTGCTCCTTTAGGCGCTGACTAGGCTCTTTCAGGAGTTTCCTCTTGTGCTCTGGCTCGCTTGGAGGCACGGGTTTTGCGTGCTATGTGACTTGTCGTAGTAGTGGAGAGATCTTGGTTTTTGGGGTTTTTGACTTTTGAGTGTTTGGTGCTGATAGCAGGTGATGAAGCAGGAGAGGACATAGTTTGTTTTTCTGTGGAGGTAGCTGTTAGAAGAATCTTAGGTTTTAGAATTTCGGCTTGGACACAGTAATGAATTTTAGGGAGGTGGTGGCTTATATAGAGAATTTCATCCTGGTGCACCTCTCCTTCATCAGTTACCCTGCGCACAAGCTGATTTTCTAATTCTTCGGATAGGCAAGGGGGCGGTGATTCAGTTGCAGCTCCTGTCGGCCACTTGTTTTGAGGAAGTTTCTTTAGGTTTCTTCTTGGAGCGGAGAGCAGATTTTGGTGCCATGATTGTTCAAGGAGATTTATGGAGTTTTTGACCTTTTTCTAGAGAAATCTTTAGAGATGTTGTGAGGCGAGGTTCTTTGCACTAAATCTCGCAGGAGGTTTTGTGGGAGAGAAAAGAAGATGCTCTGAGTGCTTAGAGAGATTAGAGAGAGTGAGGGCAATAGTATGACAAGAGTAAAACTCTCATCGCCCTTTTATAGATATCGAGTAACGGTCAGCGACCGCTCCTCGTCCGCTCATTGACATGTCCTAACGGTACTATTCATAACGGGCAGCAGTCGTGACAGTTGTCACCGATCCGTTGAGAAGTTTTCCCGTTTCTATCCGTTGGACTATCTCTAATCTAATCTCACTTTGTGGAAAATGACATATCTGCTTCAAGTAGTCGTTTGACATGATTTCTATGCATTAAACTGATCGTTGACTACTGAACGGCAATATAACAGGTGTTGCTCACATGTCGGTGACCGATCGTGGGAAATAAAAGTCAGTTTAACTGTGATTAATGAATATCATTCCAAGATCATGAACAATCTTAGTAAACCTTTCCCTACTTAATGGCTTAGTAAAGATGTTAGCTAGTTGGTTTTCAGTAGAAATATACTTTAAACCAACTAATTCCTTTTCACAACAATCTCTAAGAAAGTGATGTCTAATGTGAATATGTTTGGTACGAGAATGATGCACAGGATTTTTGGAAATAAAGATGGCACTGTATTATCACACATATTGGTAAAGTACCTGTTTGACCATAGTCTCCAATTTGTTGTTTAAGCCATAGGAGTTGAGCACAGCAGCTTGCCGCAACAATGTATTCAGATTCAGCTGTTGAGATTGCAACATTTTGTTGTTTCTTTGATCCCCATGCAATCAGATAGGACCTAACAAAGAATGCTGTCCCTGAAGTGCTCTTTCTATTGGTGATAGATCCTCCATAGTCTGCATCTGAAAATCCTACAACGTTACAGTTAGTGAACTTAGGATAAAAGAAACCAAGATTCATGGTTCCTTTTAAGTAACGTAGGACTCTTTTAACAGTTTTGAGGTGACTTTCTCTTGGATCTACTTGAAACCTGGCACATAAGCAAATGTTATACGTGATGTCAGGTCTACTAGTAGTTAAATATAGTAGATAACCAATCATCTCTCTATAAGATAGTGGTCGACCGGTCGGTCACCAGTCATGATGCCCATCTTAGTGCCAACTGCCATTGGTGTGTCAAACATCTTACATTCCTCCATTCCAAATCTCTTCAGCAAATCTTTTACGTACTTCTCTTGGGATATGATGGTCCCTTCATCATTCCGCTTGACTTGAAGTCCAAGGAAGAACTTCAATTCTTCCACATCACTCATCTCAAATTCCTTTTTCATCAATGCTTTAAAGGTTTTGTAATATTTCTCATCTCAGGCTCCGAAAATTATATCATCAACATATACTTGCACAATTAGAAAATCTCTTTTGTTGTTGTAAACAAATAGAGTTTTGTCTACTTTACCTCTTTTAAAGTGGTTTTCCAATAGATAGGAGGACAGGCGATCATACCATGATCTTGGTGCTTGTTTGAGCCCGTAAAGAGCTTTGTCAAGTTTAAGTACCATGTCTTTTCCTTCTTGTGTCTCAAAACCTGGAGGTTGCTCAACATACACTTCCTCTTTGACGTACCCATTTAGGAAGGCACTTTTGATGTCAAGTTGGAAGAGTTTGATTCCTTTGTGTGCAGCAAATGCAATTAGTAATCTGATAGATTCCATCCTTGCTACTGGAGCGAAGGTTTCTTGGAAGTCTATTCCTTCTTGTTGACGATATCCTTGAGCTACCAGACGAGCTTTGTTCCTGACAACTTCTCCCATTTCATTCAGCTTGTTTCTAAAGACCCATTTTGTGCCAAGTACTCCTTGATGAGTAGGACGAGGCACAAGATGCCAGACTTTGCATCTTTCAAACTGGTTTAGTTCTTCTTGCATTGCATTGATCCAGTCTGAGTCTCGAAGAGCTTCCTTGACGTTCTTGGGCTCGATGGGTGAGACTGTCGTTGAGAAGGCTAAAAGATTTGTGCTCTTGTCTGAGTTCCTTTGGATATGTCTGATATAATATTCTCCAATGGATGATTTTTGTACAAAGCAGGAGATTGATGAACGGTTGATGGAGAGAGTGGATCCTCGACATCATTGTTTCCTTGTCGACCTGTTGTTGACCTGTCGCTGACCTGTCGGCAAGTTTTCTTCAGTCGGTGATTCATCTTTGGGATTTCTATGTGATCCTGATCAGCTAGATTGAATCCAAGTTATTTATCTTCATCAGATTGCTTGACCTTGTGTATGTCAGTCTCATCAAAGACCACGTGCACACTTTTCTCCATTTTCAATGTCCTTTTGTTGTATACTTTGTATGCCCGGCTTCTTTCAGAGTATCCAAGGAAGATGGCCACATCACTTCTGGCATCAAACTTTCCAAGGGGACTCTTTTCATTGTTGTGGACATAACATTTGCAACCGAATGTCCTGAAGTGACTTATGTTTGGTTTTCTTCCCTTGATTAACTCATAGGGAGTTTTGTTGAGGATAGGTCGTATGAGCGTTCTATTTGTGATGTAGCATGCAGTTGCCACCGCTTCTGCCCAGAAGACCTGAGGAAGACTGCTCCCAATAGCATGGCCCTGGCTACCTCTTGTAGTGTTTGTTCTTTCGCTCAACTACCCCATTCTATTGGGGTGTTCTTGGTGCTGAATATGTGTGACTAATCCCATGTTGTTTACACATATCCATGAATTGTTGATTCTCAAACTCTGACCCATGATCAGACCGAAGAGTTTTGATCTTGAGATTGAGTTGTACTTGGACTTTTCCTGCAAAGGCTTGAAATTTCTCAAAGACTTCGTCTTTGAAAGCACTAAAGAGTGTCCAAATAAACCGTGAGTAATCATCAACAATTACAAACACATACCAATTTCCTCCAAAACGTTTGACTCTCATAGGTCCACATAAGTCCATGTGAAGTAATTCAAGTGGCTATATACTAACTAATTCTTTGATTTAAAAGAAGTCTTAGTCTGTTTGCTTCTAACACAAGCATCACAAAGATTGGTCTCAGATTCTTTAATCTCAGGAAGACCTCTTACCAACTGTTTCTTGACAAGTTTTCTTAGTAAAGAAGTGCTAACATGCCCTAGTCTTCTGTGCCATAGTGTAAGTCATCTATTGAAGCAGTCAAGCATGGAAGATTTGGACTGTCAATATCCTCTAAGCTTGTTACGTAAACATTTTTCCACCTTTTTCCCTTTAACAACTCTTTGCCATTGTTCTGACTTACTATGCTACAATGTGTAGGATAGAAGTGAACTGAATTGCCTTTGTCACAAATTTGAGAAACACTAAGCAAGTTGAATTTTAAACCATGAACTAGATTTACACTATTTATGACATAATCAGATGTAATACCAACCTTACCTACACCGATGATTTTTCCTTTCTTGTTGTCGCCAAAGGAAAGGTTCCTTGGCTTCCTGGTTCGAGTGAGAAGAACTTCTTTTTGTCTTGTCATGTGTTTAGAGCACCCACTGTCGATGTACCAGCAGGGGTCCATTCTCACTCGATTCTGCACTTAACACGTTAGTGGTGTGGGGTTAGGGTCCATAGAAAGGTTGGACCCATTTCCACCATTTAATGTTCTAAGATCATTTTTACTACCCATTTTAGTCCTAGTTTCTTGAGTTGCCAATGCCTCATAAAACTCGTTTTATAGCAATTGGATTCATGATGACCAGGTTGTCTGCATAAGCTGCAGACATCTCTACGACTGGTCTCTGACCGGTATCCGACCTGTCGTTTGCTTCTCCTCATGGGTGTCTTAGAAACATCATCTATCTTAGAATATTTTTCTTTGATGGTAGCTAGTTCCTTTTCTTTAGTGTTAAGAGCAACAATCAATTCATCGATTTTAGGTTGTTTTTCATGCTTCAATTTTTCATGAACGGAGAATTTCACTATAATCTCTTTGTAATTTCATGAGTGCCCTCATGAGATTATCTACCTTGCTTCTATCCAAGGTTTTTCTCAATTTTTCATTTTCTTCCAAAAGTTCATCGTTTTCAGTTTCTAATGCCTCTAGGTGATCAACTAATATAAGAGAAAACTTTCTAAGTCCTAGAAGTTCAGCCTTTTGAATTCTCCTTCTAAGTTTAGAATAGTTTACCTTATGTTGTTCTTCTTCTTCTGATTCCGAGACATCATTGCCTTGTGCCATCAAGCACACTTCTTCAAGGCATGGGTGAGCCTTCTCCTCTTCTGAGATGTCGCTGTCTGAGGTTTGATTGTCATCACTCCTTTCAGAATCTCCCTATGCGGCAACGAAGGCTTCCTTCTTTGATCCTTTGTTGAATGATCGTCGGACAGGCTTCTTGACCCTGTCGTTGTCCTCTTGTGATCGCTGAGGGCAGTCTTTGATATGATGTCCGTATTTTGAACACCCAAAGCACTTGTCATTGCTCTTCCTCTGATCATCCGACTCCTTGGATCCTTGCCTTTCCTCATTTTATTTCTTATGAACTTTGAACGTACCTCTTAGCATAGAGGACCATTTCATCATTGTCGTCTCCTGACTCGGACCTTTCATTTTCAGCTACTTGAAGGGCTATGCCTTTCCCTCTATCTCTTGATGAGCTTTCTGAGTTCCTGTGTTGTAGTTTTAACTCGAAAGCCATTAGAGATCCTAGCATGTCTCTGAGACATCTTGGAGAGATCATGCACTTCTTGCATGGCATTGACTTTGCTGTCAAAGGAGGCAGGAAGAGATCTGAGGAACTTTTGAATTTAATCCTCGTTAGAGATAGTTCTTCCAAGCACCAACATTTCGTTGATCAGCTTAGTGAACCTTGTATGCATTTCAGAAATGCTCTCCTTTCTTCCTTCTTGAATAGCTAGTGAGTGAGTAGCAACTCAATGCGAGTCTTTTTGATCTCATCATTCCCTTCATAGGTGACCTCAAGAGTTTTCCAAATCTCTTGGGCTGTTTTAGCTGAAGCAATCTTGGAGTATTGCTCAGGTGGTAGTGCACAGTGAAGTATTCTTACAGCTCGAGCATTCAATACCAGCTTCTTGATTTGATCATCCGTCATGCTGTAGATATGTCTTGTCCTTGAGGATTCTGGAAGGTGTACTCTCCATGTGTTATCACCCTCCACATTCTTGGATCGTCAGACTTGATATGAAACTCATTGTTCTTCCAGTGAGTGTAGTTGTCTCCATTGAAGAGTGGTGGTCGATTTGGTGCAGAACCTTCTTCTGCTGCTAGAATGCTTGCATGCGACATCTTGATCGTCTTCCAAAGCAGTTAGCTTTCTAGAAGAGACCCATTGTGATACCAATTGAAACTAGCAAGCGCTCCTGATGCGTCCCCGACGTGTCGTGGACGTATCGTGGACTCTAATAAAACTTGATAGTTTAGGAAGGGACGAGAGATAACTTTAAACTATAAAACACATTTCGATTGAGAATTTACACACATATAATTCACTCAACCTCCCTTGCCCCACACACGGACTCCTGGGACAGTTTTGACTTTACCCCTAAAGTCGTCTACCCTCTCCTGACTATCGGCCTACGGTTCACCAATCGTTCCCTGACTTGTCGTCCTATCAAATACCCAATGTATTGATACTCTTACCCAGTCCTCTCTAGCTCACCAACTCTCTAGCACTTACACACACTCCTAAGTCTGATCCACACTTGCCCAGATTATCTCTATCTTTTTCTCTCATACAGGCTTACTTGCATATGGAATAAATGCAAGTACATATATATACACGGTTGTTAGGATGTAACTACCGTCCTATTAATCCCTAAACTTCTAGGAGTCGACTTCTAATTCGATTATTCTTATAACAACCACACTTGACTTGCAGAGAGTCTTAAACTTGATCTGGAGGCTTGAGCTACGTGTCGCCTCATGGTTGGTCAAGTTGGTGGCAGCCTTCTTGATAGCTCGATCACCACTTGTGTGCCCCACTTGCCTGATTCTTTTTGGCTCATTAAATGCTCATAAATGCCCTCTTGTGAATTCATTACGGCTATGTAATGATGTTCTTTTATAGCTTTATTATCTTGTGCATTAATGGACTTCTTCTTTTGTCGCGAGCTTGTCTTGAACAAGTTACTCATGTGGATATATGTGTCTTAACTGAATGTGTTGATCATTTGCAGTCTTCTGTCTTTAATTTTCATCTTTAAGCATAAGAGATATCTTCATGCGGTGTCTGACTGGTTGTCTGTGCTAGAAGTTCTACGGAGCTCTCGCAGACAGGTGCCCGACTGGAAAGGCACATGTCGTGGATTGAGCGCGTTTGCAACCTTACGTGCTAAGCCACTCATGACTTAAGTGCGCTTGCAACCTTGCGTGCTGATAAGTGTCCAAATGAGCATGTTTTTATGGGTGTATTTCATATATTATATTAGCACTTTTCTTGCTCATTTCTCACTTATCGTATGTTTTTCCTCTAGTTTATGTTTTATTGGTTATCTTACAAATTTATTGGTTAAACATGAGGAAAAACAAGCTAGGAGCAAAGTAGATGAAGAGACAAACGCATAGGCGCAAACGGCTCGAAAAACGGAGTCCAAACGAAGAATCTAGAGCCGGTCAAAGTTCGCAAAAGAAAACGAGTCAAATAAACCCGTCCGTGTCTTGTCCGCATTACAAAAGCCGGACGTGAGCTGCTGTGTCCGAGGAACCAAGCGCAGACAAGGGCCGGATGTGAGCAATTGTGTCCGCGGAACCTGGGCCGGACAGAAGACCGGACGTGAAGAAATGAGTTCGTGTCTTGTCCGAGAAACAAAGGGCGGACAGGGCAAATTTTGCAACCGTGTGACGTCCGTGCTTATTTGGCCGGACAGAAGCAAGGAAATGAACGCGTCCGTGGGAATTAGGCCGGACAAGGGGCGGACGTGCGTATGGAGGAAATGTGTCCGTGGATAAATGGATGGACAGAAACAAGGATGCGTGTAAATGCCAGATCCAGAAATTAGCGACAGACTTTGGTGCTGTTTATCTTCTTCGTTTCAGCGCCTACAGACATATCCATCTACCCGATGAGCAATATCAGGTGCCTGCCGACAGTTTCTCACGCGTTGTGCCACCCCAATCCATTCCTCAAATTGCTCACGCGGTGCTCCCTCTGTCATCTTCCTCCTCCTTTCTTCTATAAAACCCACGCTCCTTCTGCTCAAATAAATCATCCCTTCCTAAATCCAAATTAGACCACAGTTCACCATCGACCACCACCGTTCACCTCATTTCCACACCTACGATCCATTCCATCCACTTATCCCCCACTTCTCCATTTTATTTTCATTCTTCATTCCACCACGAAGCAGAAGCAGTATAAAAAGAAGAGAAGAAAAGGGAGCTGGAGCAGAAGCGAATCACAGTCCGCTCTCCGCCGGCAGTCTCCAAAATAATGGCTATCTCTGCTTTCTTTTTATTTCTGTAAATGTCTGAGTGATTTTTATTTGTAACCTGGGATGGGGTTTGATTCTAATATTACGTAAATCAATATTTATCACCTGTCTCCTTTGTTAAACTTGTTTTAATTCCTTTCAGCAAATATTGTTAAATGCTTTGCGTGACAAACAACTGCATTTTTATGGTAACAATCAACATATGGTTTTGAGATAGTCAAAGTACCACAAAGGAATAAACCTTGGAATTTACACTCCGGATTGAGCAGGAAAATACTGAGGCTATTACTAAGAGTTCGTAACTGACAATTATTAACTCTAATAGACAATAAATAATTGAGACAGGGTTATAAAATTGTTTAAGTAATTTAGGAAATTCCCCCGCTATCCTAAGATACCTTTTTCCGTCCATTTACTTTATTTTACTGTGTTTATTATTTTTGCACTATTTCTAAAACAAATCAAGCTTGCCTCCGGCTAAACCCCCTATTTACATTTTATGCACTTTTATTTATCTTCTTGTACATTTACTAACTTGATAATTAATTAGATAGTTGCGAAGTCTCTGTGGATACGACCTTGTTGTACTACAAAGATTGGGTGCACTGCCCATAGTTAGCAAGATAGTTTTACTACTATTTTGCCCGACAAGTTTTTGGCGCCATTGCCGGGGACTTCGGTCCAACTATCTGGTTTATTATCTGTTTAGTTTTTCTTTTATTTGCCCCTTTTGTCTATAAATTTTTGTTTCTTTTTAAGGGTACTTAATTCTGATGGATGTTCATTTCCATCACGGCTCTTACCATAAGCCTCAACAACAAGAGGAGGATTTTTACATCTTCCAATTTGAGGAAGCAAAGCCAATCACACCTCGTCTCCTGTTAGAACTACGCTACCGGCAGTACCTCCTCAACAAAGGGTTTTGTGGGTATTCATTTTCCTAATATTTGCCGAAGTAACGTTTTGTTTTGATCCAGGTGGTTTGCTTTTAATTACTGCCAACTTCATTTTCCTGGCAGAGCTGTTGTCTACTTATATTTTAGATCCAGTATTACGAAGCAGGCGTCTAGACAAAGACATTAAAGAAGGGCAGCTTCCCGGGAGGCAACCCGGATGAACTTTTATTTTATTTGCTTTTATGCTCTTTTAATTTTCAGGTTCTCTTTAAATTTTATTTTTGCTAACTTTTAACCTCGTTTGTAGTATGGTTGCTTCTAGTGTCTTATGCAGGTGCAACTTCATGTCTACACCGCAACCAAGCTACGCTACTTGAGGCTGAAGCTCAAGTGTGGGGGAACTCCTATAACGCAAGCAAAAATAATCTTAGGGGAGTACCAGTCTGTTTATTTATGCTTTTATTTAAATAAAATCTGCAGAGGAGCGTTTCTGTGCTTAAATGATTATTTGTGAACTTTGTGTTCTCTCTATTTTATCTACTTACCGAAAAGGTCTTCTGAAACTTTCCCTTGTTTTTCTGGTGAACAATGAGGACATTGTTCAATTTAAGTGTGGGGGAGTGTGCCCTTTTCGTCGACATTTTGTGCTTAAAATGCTTAATCTCTCTGCTTATCTTGCGTTTGTCCAAAAGTTAAATTATAAACCCTTTATATGTGGGTTGTTCTCTTTATGAATAAATACTGTTATGAATTGTGGGATAAATAGTATAAATGGTACAAAAATTTTAAAATTTTGATTACTTTAGAGGAGCATTTTTATGCGGTGGAACCAAATGATCTGCAATGGTTGGATTTTTATTGCTCAGGGGTTTCTTCTGTCTTCTTTCTTAGGGATTGCTAAGGGGTGCTTCTCTGTCTAAAAAATATATATACAATAAATAAGGGACTTGCGAGACACCATTGGTAACCAACAAAGAGAGTTGAGTGTTCTTAAATACAAAAGCTTGATGCTTACATATTATCTTCTCATCTCTTATGCAAAAGTGAAACAAATGCATAAATCTATTTTTCCTTTTGTTTTCTCCTCAATGCCCATTCTTGAGAGAAGTTGGCCATGGTAAAAGTTCTCAAAGTCACCTTAACTAAGAAGCATTGAAGTACTCCGGATCATACCCCGAAACTCTATATTTTATTTTTACCCTGAGTACACCTATGCCACCAGCAGTTGATGGATCACACTCCTCGAAAAGTTTAAAGATCATGTATTGTTCACCTCTTTATCCTACCCTTCATAATAATATTTGTTAGTATTGAGCATTCCCTACTTGCTTGGGTACATGGATTTGCTTGAGGACAAGCAAAAGGTAAGTGTGGGGGTGTGATAAGTGTCCAAATGAGCATGTTTTATAGGTGTATTTCATATATTATATTAGCACTTTTCTTGCTCATTTCTCACTTATCGTATGTTTTCCTCTAGTTTATGTTTTATTGGTTATCTCACAAATTTATTGGTTAAACATGAGGAAAACCAAGCTAGGAGCAAAGTTGACGAAGAGACAAACGCATAGGCGCAAACGGCTCAAAAAACGGAGTCCAAACAAAGAATCTAGAGCCGGTCAAAGTTCGCAAAAGAAAACGAGTCAAACAAACCCGTTCGTGTCTTGTCCGCATTACAAAAGCCGGACGTGAGCTGCTGTGTCCGAGGAACCAAGCGCGGACAAGGGCCGGACGTGAGCAATTGTGTCCGCGGAACCAGGGCCGGACAGAAGACCAGACGTGAAGAAATGAGTCCGTGTCTTGTCCGAGAAACAAAGGGTGGACAGGGCAAATTTTGCAACCGTGTGACGTCCGTGCTTATTTGGCCGGACAGAAGCAAGGAAATGAACGCGTCCGTGGGAATTAGGCCGGACAAGGGGCGGACGTGAGTATGGAAGAAATGTGTCCGTGGATAAATGGACGGACAGAAACAAGGACGCGTGTAAATGCCAGATCCAGAAATTAGCGACAGACTTCGGTGTTGTTTATCTTCTTCGTTTCGGCGCCTACAGACATATCCATCTACCTGATGAGCAATATCAGGCGCCTGCTGACAGTTTCTCACACGTTGCGCCACCCCAATCCATTCCTCAAATTTCTCACGCGGTGTTCCCTCTGTCTTCTTCCTCCTCCTTTCTTCTATAAAACCCACGCTCCTTCTGCTCAAATAAATCATCCCTTCCTAAATCCAAATTAAACCACAGTTCACCATCGACCACCACCGTTCACCTCATTTCCACACCTACAATCCATTCCATCCTCTTATCCCCCACTTCTCCATTTTATTTTCATTCTTCATTCCACCACGAAGCAGAAGCAGTATAAAAAGAAGAGAAGAAAAGGGAGCTGGAGCAGAAGCGAATCGCAGTCCAGTCTCCGCCGGTAGTCTCCAAAATAATGGCTATCGCTGCTTTCTTTTTATTTCTGTTAATGTCTGTGTGATTTTTATTCGTAACCTAGGATGGGGTTTGATTCTAATATTACGTAAATCAATATTTATCACCTGTCTCCTTTGTTAAACTTGTTTTAATTCCTTTCAGCAAATATTATTAAATGCTTTACGTGACAAACTACTGCATTTTTATGGTGACTATCAACATATGGTTTTGAGATAGTCAAAGTACCACAAAGGAATAAACCTTGGAATTTACACTCCGGATTGAGCAGGAAAATACTGAGGCTATTACTAAGAGTTCGTAACTGACAATTATTAACTCTAATAGACAATAAATAATTGAGACAAGGTTATAAAATTGTTTAAGTAATTTAGGAAATTCCCCCGCTATCCTAGGATACCTTTTTCCGTCCAGTTACTTTATTTTACTGTGTTTATTATTTTTGCACTATTTCTAAAACAAATCAAGCTTGCCTCCGGCTAAACCCCCTATTTACATTTTATGCACTTTTATTTATCTTCTTGTACATTTACTAACTTGATAATTAATTAGATAGTTGCGAAGTCTCTGTGGATACGACCTTGTTGTACTACAAAGATTGGGTGCACTGCCCATAGTTAGCAAGATAGTTTAACTACTATTTTGCCCGACACGTGCTAAGCCACTTATTCACCTGTCTATCTGAATCATGAATCTTGACAAACACATTAGATAGACAATACAAGGTTTGCTATCATCAAAACTATAGGATCTTGTCTTAATAGGACCAGAACCGATTCCAAAATGTAAAAAATGCTATGACGCCTGGTGCATCTAGGGGCTGAAACCTTTTCCAACATGGAAAAAGTTGATTATAGAAGATGCCAAACATGGCAGTGGTTGAGAATTTGTGAATTGTCCTGAAAATATGAACGTGCTCTTTGGAGGAGGTGAGTGGTTTTTTTATCTATGGTGCTTAAGGCTAATGATGGGCTTGAGGCTTTTTGTGAGGTGGTAGTCAGGACTTATGATGGGCTTGAGGTTGGGTTACGATTTTTAGGGTTGTGGTGCTTAAGGCTTATGATAGGCTTAAGGCTTTTTGTGAGGTGGTAGTCAAGACTTACGATGGGTTAGGGTTGGGTTGTGATTTGTGAGTGGTGATCAGGACTTATGACGAGCCTGAGGCTTTGAAGTTGAGGCTTTGGAAGGTGTGGATTATGAGTGGTGTTCAGGACTTTAGACGAGCCTGTATTTGGATTGTGGTCTTTGGACATGTGATGAAGGCTTATGACGGCTTAAGGATTTATAGGTTCCGTTGTGTTGATGTTGTCGTGGAAATTGTTGGAACAACAACTTCCCCCAGTATTTCTTTGAGAAATCTAAGCTAAAGTTTATGACGATCGATTACCCCCATTATTTTTCCGTTAAACATGTGAACAAGTCTTATCCTCACAGGGTTAAGGCTCGGGTTTTCAATGTGGAGCTTTTTTAACCTATACTCAGTGTGCCTGGTGATGCACTCAATTCTCACTTGTAGTCATAGCTTCTAAACTATTGGATATGATATTTAATGGATTTACGCATTCGATCTGTTACTTTCTCTCGGTTAGATACAATTATCAAGTATGAAGTCTTTGAAGCTTATAATGAGGCCACAGGGTGTGATGAAAGACAATAGGACTGTTAAGTCAAGATCCTTTAGTTTTGATGATAGCAAACCTTTTGTCGTCTATCTAATATGTTTGTCAAGATTCATGATTCAGATAGACAGGTAAAAGAGTGGCTTGGCACACAAGGTTACAAGCACACTCGGTTCACGACATGTGCCCAACCAGTCGGGCACTTGTCTGTGAGCGCTCCGTAGAACTTTTAGCACATACAAACCAGTCAGACACCGCACAAAGATATCTCTCATGCTTAAGAAGAAGGTCAAAGACAAAAGACTGCAAAAGGATCGACATATTCAGACATACTCATATACTCTCATAATCAACTAGCACATGACAAGAACACAACTCATTAATGTAAATGGACAAGATAAGTGAAGGGCTACTTATTAGAACAATTGCATAGCCATAATGAGGACTAAAGGAGTATTAATGAGCATTTAATGAGCCAGATAGAATCAGGCAAGTGGGGGCACACAAATGGTGCTTGACCAATCGAGAGGGTTACCGCCAGTGTGACCAACCGTAAGGCGACACGTAGTCCAAACACCTTCATATCAAGTTGAAGACTTTCTGCAAGTCTAGTGTGGTTGTTATGTGAATAATAGAAGCTGAAGTCGACCCCTAGAGTCTAGGGATTTATAGGACGGTAGTTACACCCTAACTAAACCGTATATATACTTGCATTTATTTCATATGTATGCAAGCTTATACGAGTGGAAAAAGAAAGAGATTATTTGGGCAAGTGTGGATCAGACTTAGGAGTGTGTGTGAGTGTTAGAGAGTTGTGAGCTAGACAGGACTGGGTTAGAGTATCAATACATTGGGTATTTGATAGACCGACAGGTCTGAGAACGGTCGGTGAACCGTAGGCCGATAGTCACCTGAGGGTTAAGGACTTTAGTGGTAAAGTCGAAACTGTCCCGAGAGTCCGTGTGTGGGGTGAGGGAGATTGAGTGAATTTTGTGTGTGTAAATTCTCAATCGAAATGGAGTTTCCAGTTTAAGTTTATCTCGTGTCTATTCCTAACTATCAAAGTTTTATTTAAGTCCACGATACGTCCACGACACATCGGGGATGCATCAGGAGCGCTTGCTGGTTTCAATTGGTCTCAGAGCGGGTCTCTTCTAGAAAGCTAACTGCTTTGGAAGATGATCAAAATGTCTAACACAAGCTTACTAGCGGTAGAAAAAGGTTCTGTAACAAATCGACCATCACTCTTCAATGGAGACAACTACACTCACTGGAAGAATAAAATGGAGTTTCACATCAAGTCTGATGATCCAAGAATGTGGAGCGTGATAACACATGGAAAGTACACCTTCCAGAACGCTCAAGGACAAGATATATCTATTGACAGCATGACGGATGATCAAATCAAGAAGCTGGTATTTAATGCTCGAGCAATAAGAATGCTACACTGTGCACTACTACCTGAGCAATACTCCAAGATAGCCTCAACCAAAACAGCTCAAGAGATCTAGAAAACTCTTGAGGTTACGTACGAAGGGAATGATGAGATCAAAAAGACTCGCATTGAGTTGCTACTCACTCATTGGGAGCTATTCAAGAAGGAAGAAAAGGAGAGCGTTTCTGAAATGCATACAAGTTTCACCAAGCTGATCAACAAAATGTTGGTGCTTGGAAGAGCTATCTCAAACGAGGATCAAATTCAGAAGTTCCTCAGATCTCTTCATGCCTCCTTCGACAGCAAGGTCAATGCTATGCAAGAAGTCCATGATCTGTCTAAAATGTCCATGGCGAACATGTTAGGTTCCCTAATGGCGTTCGAGCTTAAACTACAACAACGAAGCTCTGAAAATTCAAAAGAAAAGGGATAAGGCATAGCCCTACAGGTAGCTGAAAACTCCGAGACAGAAGAAGACGATGATGAGATGGTCCTCTACGCTAAGAGGTACTTTCGAAAGTTCATAAGAAACATCATGAGGAAAAGAAGAGAGCCCAAGGAAAATGACGATCATCGCAAGAAGAACAATGATAAGTGTTTTGGATGCTCAAAGCGTGGGCATCACATCAAAGACTTTCCTGAACAAACACGAGAGGACAACGACAAGGTCAGGAAACCAGTCCGACGATCGTTCAACAAAGGGCCAAGGAAAGAAGCATTTGTTGTTGCATGGGGAGACTCAGAGCTCAGCGACAACAATCAAACCTCAAATAGTGATCCCTTAGAGGACGAGAAGGCTCACCTATGCCTTGAGGAAGTTTGCCTGATGGCACAAGATAAAGACACTTCAGAGTCAGAAGAAGAAGATCAGAACAAGGTAAACTACTCTAAACTTAGAAAGAGGATTCTAAAGGCTGAACTCCTTAGACTTTAAAAATTTTATCTTATATTAGTTGATCAACTTGAAGCTTTGGAAAATGAAAATGATGAACTTTTGGAGGAAAATGAGAAATTGGAGAAGAACTCAGACAAGGATAAAGTAGATAATCTTATGAAAGCACTCATGAAATTGTAAATTGATTATAGTGAAATTATTTCTGCTCATGAAAAGATGAAACTAGGAAAACAACCTGAAATCGATGAATTGATTGTTGCACTTAGTACAAAACAAAAAGAACTAGCGTTTGTCAAAAAAAACATGTGAAGCTAGAAGCTGTATCTAGGACACCCATATGGAGAAACAAACGACCTGTCGAATATCAGTCAGAGACCAGTCGTGGAGGTGTCTGCAACCTATGCAGACAACCTGGTCATCATGAAGCCAATTGCTATAAAAACGTCTTTTATGAGGCATTGGCAACTCAAGAAAATAGGACTAAAATGGGTAGTCAAAAATGATCCTAGAACAATAGTTGATGGTGGAAATGGGTCCAACCTTTCTATGGACCCTAACCCCACACCACTAGCGTGTTAAGTGCAGAATCGAGTGGGAATGGACCTCTGCTAGTACATCGACAGTGGGTAACTAAACACATGACAGGAGACAAAAAGAAGTTATTCTCACTCGAACGAGGAAGCCAAGGAACTGTTTCCTTTGGCGACAACAAGAAAGGAAAAATCATCGGTGTAGGTAAGGTTGGTATTACTTCAGATTATGTCATAGATAGTGTAAATTTGGTCAATGGTTTAAAATTCAACTAGCTTAGTGTTTCTCAAATATGTGACAAAGGCAATTCAGTTCACTTCTATCCTACACATTGTAGCATAGTAAGTCAGAACAATGGCAAAGAGCTGTTAAAGGGAGAAATGTGAAAAAATGTTTATGTAACTAGTTTGGAGGATATTGACAGTCCAAATCTTCCATGCTTGACTGCATCAATAGATGACTCAACACTATGGCACAAAAGATTAGGGCACGTTAGCACTTCATTGTTAAGAAAACTTGTCAAGAAACGGTTGGTAAGAGGTCTCCTAGAGAGTAAAGAATCTGAGACCAATCATTGTGATGTTTGTGTTAGAAGCAAACAAAATAAGACTTCTTTTAAATCAAAGAACTTAGTTACTACATCCAAGCCACTTGAATTACTTCACATGGACTTATGTGGACTTATGAGAATCAAAAGTGTTGGAGGAAATTGGTATGTGTTTGTAATTGTTGATGATTACTCACGATTTGTTTGGACATTCTTTATTGCTCCACCTCATATACATTATCCTTGTGTATGTATATATTTACCACGTAGGTAATTCCCATGAGTTTAATAAACTCTTATATCATATGTTACATTTTATCATCTTATGTTAGATGATTATTCCCATTAGTTGTATTGTATTGTACAACTTATATTAAGATTGTTATCCTAATATTATGTAACATTTTATGTTGTACATTTACAACTCCTAAGGTTCATTCCATAAACACCTTAGTTTACAAATCCCATTTATTTATAGTTTGTCACATTGTTTTATGTGAGTACCCTTCCTTATATTAATTCCATCTAAACCATATCATTGTCATAACATTTATAACGTTATAGACCTTAGTCTAAAATTCAACTTTCAACTCTTATTAACTCGGTATAGCCCCTGAATTTATTTAAATTCCCTTTTTGACCACATAACATTATGTACTGTTATACCAAAATATTAATACCATTTGATATGATATTTTTATTTCCTTTAATTTATAACCTTTAGTTTTTATACAAGACTATTGTATATTGCCTCATAGGCATATATTAAACCTTATACTTTTCCTTAAACCATAATTTCCTTTATTTACCAAATCACCCCTTTCTCTTTACCATGTTATATATACCATTCAATACAACATTTCTAACTTATAAAAGAGTATAACCTATGGTTATCTTTCATAAATTCTGAATAGACCTCAATATACATTTTATATTGTCATTAGGCCCAATTTATAACATATAGTTTGATAATATTTTTAAAACTATATATTATACATATATCTCAACAAATACTCTTATATAATTCTAAAAATCTCCAAATTTCACCAAAGTGTTATAAATATCCTTATTAACCCATATTCTTTTGATATTTACCATTCCACCATCTATTTTTCTCCAAAGTGTCATAATGACATATTAACTATATATTATACATATATAGTTTATTTTAATTCCAAAAACCACCAAATAAATTCCTAAAAATTCCTAATAGCCCATGGGTGTTTAAAATACCATTGTACACCCTTTATTTTTGGTAATAACATATTTACCACATATGTCATAAAAATATTACCATAAAATACTTATCTTATTATAAGACCTTAAATAAGTTATCTAACTTATCTAATTTGGTCAAAACCTAGCATATGGTCAAGGTTGACCACCTTAATATTTCCTTGACCACCAATTCCTTATAATTACGGTTTTTCACCCAAACTTTCTAGAAATCACCATTTAACCCCAAAACTTTATAAAATCTTATAAACTTTATTTTAACTTCTTTTTAACTCTAATTTTCGGCCTTATTATTCTAAAGCCCTTAAATTTAATTTAATTACACCTAATACCCCATTTATTTTCGGTAATGCATTTATACTACTTAAACTTAATTAAAAGCTTGTAAATGCATAAATAAAATGGCCTAAAATACATGGCCTTATTACAAACATTGGCTTGCAAAATAAATTACACATAAATGTCCCAAAATACATATAAAATTTCGGCCCTCACCATATAATTTTCATTTATTTACCAAACTTCCACATAATGTCTTAAATTTGACATTTATGCTTGTTTAATTAGTTATAAAATTTATTAAGCTATTCCTTAATCATTTTAAGGTCAAACAAGACCTTATTTCACCTCTTCACTCACGACAATTAATTAGGAATAGCTTAAACTTGTATTAATGTAACAAGTTAAGGTTTTAAGTAATTTATACCTTGATTTAACCTAGATAGAACCTTGTTTGGTTCGGCCACCTTAAGTAGAAATTCTCCACAGCTTGTTTTACATGTTTTCAAACAGAGAACAAGGCCTAGTTAGTCTCCAAGCAAGATCTAACCATAAGAAGTAATTTAATGTAAGATTTAAGGCAAAAATCACCTTAAGAATGCAAGGAGAGTTCAAGATGGTTTCGACCTGAACCAAACACACCACAAGGTGTTAGATCCACCATATTGACATAGGAAATAGTTAGATCTCGAAATGCTACCTTGTTGTTAGGTTTTACCTTGGAAAAATGCCTTAAAAGAGAGTATTTCCTTTGGATCTCGGCCACCTTTGCTCCAAATGGCTAACCAACAGATTCTACATGAAAAGGAGAAGAAGATGAGGCTATGACCAAAGTTTCACAGCCGAACTTGAAGGGAATCAAAAGTTATGAGCTTAAAGCACATTTTTACCTTAAAATGAGATTTTGAGCAACCTTGGTCTCTAAACTTGTTTCATTCGAATTTGATTGATGTTCTAACCTTAGAACACTGATAATAAGCCATAGGAAGTGATTAGTCACGAGATCTAAGCATAGGTGGTGAGGAGATGAAGAAAACGAGCCAAAATAAGCCTTAAACCATTACCTTAGGAGCTTAGAGGTTAGATCTACCTTCCCAACTCAAAAACCACGGTTGAGAGAGCTTGTAGAGTGAATGAGCTCAGTTGGAATGGAGCTAGCTCGTTGGAATGGAGCTAGGAGTCAAGGAAATAATTGAAATGGGCATTATTGAATGAAAAAGCACTTTTGGACTATATTATTGATTTGGAAATGGGTAATGACTCATCCAAGGGATAAGCATGGGCTGGCAACGATTATTGGAGGGGGGAGACAGGCTCACACGTTTTTGGAGGCTGGTGGAGTCAAATAATGGAGCCAAGGTGTATTATTAAGTCATAATAATGGAAAGGTAAAAGGTGGTCCCCATTTTAGGAAATAATGTTGGAGTTTGATTATTGTATATGCAAGTGACGAATTTGGAGCCTCCTTGGCTTGTAAATTTCGAACTTATATGGTCTAAGGGGTCAACTTTGACCTCTTGACCAATCTTAGTCAATATTGACTCCTACGGGCCCCCTTTTAGGGTTTTATTAATATTTTAATATTAAATTTGTAAAAATTCGAAAATTTCTGGAATTAAATTCCTAGTATCATATAATATGATATTTTATTATATTTAAAGGTATTTATAACCTTTTAGCCCATTTAAAACCAATTTAGAAGGCGATTACACAAAAACGTGCTTTAAGGAGTTTTAGTGCACATTTTGTCGCAAGGTGTTTCTGGGCTTGGTTTTCTTTGAAACGGTTTTTTGTGTCCCTTACATGATATTTGATCATGGTATTCAATTTTTATATCATTTAGAGGTCATTAGATTTTTAAGGTTTCTTAGAGCACCTTTTTGCTCTATTTGACCTTGAAGCATGAAAGTGCTTGTTCTTTGTGTTGGAGTGTTGTCCAACAATTATAATATGTTTAATATTATGTTAATATACTTAGGACAAATTTTTAGGTCCTAAGAAGTTCATTTGGGTATTTATTTACCCTTAACAGTCAAAGGGTGCAACTTCTTGTTTTGTGTTGACCGCTATTGTTCTCAGTTGACTTTTAAGGCATGCTTAGGCCTTAATTAATGTGATTAAATATTTAATCCATGTTTAATAAGTTTGGGGTATTTCATCAGCAATCGCAAGAGCTGCCGTTCAACAGCTAGAAGAGGAGGAAGTACAGAGTGACGAAAAGTCACAAGAGGAGGCCTCACCAACAGAAAAAACACTAGTGGAAGGTGTGACTACACCAGACTCTATGGAAGAAACTGGCATCGTTCCTCAGATGATGACACCTGTCGACATCAAGTCGCTGACGCCTTCATGACAAGCTCAAGAAAAAGGAAGTGACACAGGGTCGATGTCCCCTATCATCTATACGCTCCAGGAACATGAGCATCTGAGAAAAGCGAAAGGCAAGGAGAAAATGACTCCATCATCACAATCTCTAGAGCTAGAAGAGCTCTTTCAAACTGTCGCCAAGCCTCCGCCTCCTCAATCCATGAAGCATCTCAAAAAGCTCAAGGAGCTAGAGCCTACGCTGATAAAGGCAGAGAACGTCAACGACAAATCCTGTCCTGTCTTACCAAAGACATTGGACCTAGAGTGGATGGACAAGATGGGTCTTGGAGAGATCCAGGAGTTGTTGGAGTACCAAGGATGGGTGGATTTCTTCCAAGAACCCATCACCGTCTACACAGAACTGCTCAGGGAGCACATATGCTGTCTTGGACCACTCTAAAGTGTCGACGAATACATCATTTCATGGGTTCAAGGCATCAAAATTAACATCTCCAAGTCTTGAATCTTCGAGATTTTTGGCCTGGAACCTGAAGGATTGGTTGTTCCAAAGGAAACATCTTGGAATGACCTATGACACCTATGAGGAAGAATGGTGATTTGCTCAACAAAGGAGCAACAATAAAGAACTTTCCTGCAGCAGAAATGTCTACACCAGACAGAGTTCTCTTTATTCTGCTCACCCACAATATCACTCCATGAAATCAATGCACCCACATCGTCAACGCAAGAGATGTGAGGTTACTCTACGCCCTCAAGACCAAGGAGAAGATAGATCTCCCTGCTATGATTCTGCTATCCATTGAGGAAAGCCGCTATGTAAACCAGGGTCTTGTGCATGGAGGAGTGGTAACAAAGGCGCTATCAGAGAACGGAGTGGACACCGACAGGTTCCACGAATGTGCGTGCACTGCTCAAGACAGCATCTGCTCAGAGATGTGGTCCAAATTGGGGATAAAGACTAAGGGAGATCAGCTAGTGGTTGATTAGAAGCAAACCAAGAGCGAGGACTCAAGGTCAGAGCCTCGTCCAACCGCAAGGGCATCAGGACTTAAGATAAGGAGACGTCTTTCACTGGTCCACGATAGGTCGGGGACCAGTCTAGATACCTCAACTAGGGATGTTCTAAAGAGGGTGAGAGTTACTCTCACAGCTGTGCATGTTGTCTCCACTGAACCAAGTGTTCATCACATGGTTCAAGGAGCAATAGATTTTCTTAAAGACACGAGTGAACTGTGAGAAAACTAGGTCCAGGCTTAGATTTTGTTTTTCCATTAATGTTTCATTTTGTCATTGACTATCTGTTTCCAAGTAAACCTTTTATATGAATGAAAATGCAACTGTTTCTTGTCGACTTGAATGATTATCACTGGTTCCAAAATTATTTATTGTATTGGCTACTTCTTCCTTGATTAAAAATTGCAAATTGATCTGAGATATTTAGTCCCATCCATTCCACTAATCCAATCTCAAAACTTGACACCTAAAAGGTCTACACACATAACCCACAAGACGTAACACCTCATTTAATACCATTCACCAATCAGGCGTTGAGCATATCCAAAGCGTCTATAAATACATGCACTTCATTTACCACTCACAATCATCATTTCACTTCTCACAAAATGGCTCAAACTCCACAAAGCTCCTACAGCTCAAATGAGAAAACCATTCATTCCACCATTCGCAAACTCATGTTCACAAAATATCCAAAGAAATATGTTGCTCAAAGCTATGTTCAACCAGACTCCTACTCACTTACAGTTTGGTCTATCACCTCAAGTGTCACTCAATCACATACACGTTCTCCACATTGCATGGAGTTTGCGATAGATTCTGATGAGTCCGAGCTTTCTACCACAGCTGAATCACTTTTGATCAATCCTACCACAGCCAAACCATATTGGATCAAAGCTTCTTTTTCGGAGGATGAACCCTTTGGCCAGATGATTATGAATGGGATACCCAAACACGTCACTCCATCTAGATTATCTTGATCATGTTTGTAGTTTGTACTCTATGGAATGTTATGGCCTTTACAATATCTTAAGTTGTGTAATTGCTCCCTATTTTACTGTATGGCAAAGGGGGAATTAAAGAATATGTACTTGTGACACTATGTCTATCTTCCTTGTATTATGTAATATCTTAATGAAAACTTTATTACTATGGTTATAGTATAACATAAAAGCTGTCACTTATTGCTGTCATTTGTTGTAGTTTTTCTTACTTTAAACCAATAACAAACTCAGGGGGAATCCTTCTTAGGGGGAATCTCTCAACTTTTTAAATTGCCAAGTACATATAATTTCGTATAGGTTGCCATCATCAAAAAGGGGGAAATTGTTAAGTCAAGATCCTTTAGTTTTGATGATAGCAAACCTTGTGTCGTCTATCTAATATGTTTGTCAAGATTCATGATTCAGATAGACAGATAAAAGAGTGGCTTAGCACGCAAAGTTGCAAGCACACTCATTCACGATATGTGCCCAACCAGTCGGGCACCTGTCTGCGAGAGCTCCGTAGAACTTCTAGCACATACAAACCAGTCAGACACCATACGAAGATATCTCTCATGTTGAAGAAGAAGATCAAAGAAAAAAGACTGCAAAAGGATCGACATATTCAGACAGACTCATATACTCACATAATCAACTAGCACACAATAAGAACACAACTCATTAATGTGCAAATGGACAAGATAAGTAAAGGGCTACTTATCAGAACAATTGCATAGCCCTAATGAAGACTAAAGGAGCATTAATGAGCATTTAATGAGCTAGACAGAATCAGGCAAGTGGGTACACAAGTGGTGCTCGACCAATCGAGAGGGCTGCCACCAGTGTGACCAACCGTAAGGTGACACGTAGTCCAAACACCTTCAGATCAAGTTGAAGACTTTCTACAAGTCCAGTGTGGTTGTTATGTGAATAATAGAAGCTGAAGTCGACCCCTATAGTCTAGGATTTATAGGACGGTAGTTACACCCTAACTAAACTGTATATATACTTGCATTTATTTCATATATATGTAAGCCTGTACGAGAGGAAAAAGAAAGAGATTATCTGGGCAAGTGTGGATCGGACTTAGGAGTGTGTGTGAGTGCTAGAGAGTTGGTGAACTAGATAGGACTAGGTTAGAGTATCAATACATTGGGTATTTGATAGACCGACAGGTCGGGGAACGGTCGGTGAACCGTAGGCCGATAGTCAGATGAGGGTTAAGGACTTTAGTGGTAAAGTTGAAACTGTTCCGGGAGTCCGTGTGTGGGGCGAGGGAGATTGAGTGAATTTCGCGTGTGTAAATTCTTAATCAAAATGGAGTTTCCATTTTAAGTTGATCTCGTGTCTATTCCTAACTATCAAAGTTTTATTTAAGTCCACGATACGTCCACGACACATTGGGGACGCATCAGGAGCGCTTGCTGGTTTCAGGGACCATGGAGGGATGTTTGGGTTGTGTGAAGCTTAGTGGTGACCAAAGACGTAACTTGCGCCTTCTCTCGGATTCATCTTCCTTGCCCTGAAGTTGTTTTGCTACCTTGTGTTGACTTGCTTTCTGGCTTTAGACTTCAAACTTTTAGAGTTTCCTTTGTTGTTTTTTTATTGTTGACATTTAGGTTTTGGAGGCTTTTCAGATTTACCGTTTCATTCTTCTTCGGTGTTCTTGTGTCTCCCGACTTTGGAATTGCTTTGACTCGTCTTTAGGTTCTTATGTTCTCGGCTTTGAGTTTGTCTTCGGGGTTCTGTGTTTCTCGGTTTGGAGTTTTCAGTGTAATTTTGATGTGAGCTTTTTGATCCTGTCGCTTTGGGACCGTTTGTGGATGGTTGTCGTAACATTGCTTCTTTTGGATTTGCGATGTCATCATTTGAGAATCGGGTTCCTCGCTTCCTTTGGTCACCAGGTCGGATAATCATCACGGGCTGGCTTATTTTGTGAAGCTTAATGATTCAAAAAGAGGATATATGAAAGGCTTAGCAGGGGTGCCTAGAGTTTAACGTCAAGGTTTCACAAGCGTTTTGGCTATGTGGTGATGTACCTAGGTGCTTCGTCATCCTGATAGTTGTGTATTTGGCCTTGTTACTTTTCACAGGTCTAGGAGTAAATCTATAATTTATCTCCTTCTATCGAAGTTATGCCGTTTATCTCACCTTTGTATGTTTCCTCTCTTAAGTCGTGAAAAAATGACACGCTCATTCACCTATGGTTTTTCCACTCAAGGCGCTGTCATAAATTTTCACCCAGAGAGATTTGCTCACATGTTTATAAGAGAATTTAAATTAACGAACTTAGCTCAGGTTACCCCTAGATTTTGGAGTTGTCAACAGGATCTTGATGATTATATGCTTTGAACCTATAAGTGAGTTGCTTCGGGTGATTGTGGTCTTTTGTTAGAGCATGTTCAACTTTTTAGTGCTGAAGGATTATTTCATAGGAAAAAAATTTGCTCATGTTTAAGCTTTTATCATCATTTTTTAATGAATGAATTATAATTTGTACAGAAATTGTAAAATCAATAATGAAAAACTCTATACTATATTCATGAATGGAAATCGACAACAATGATGATTGCAATCTCAAAAGACTAAGAAACTACCTAGAAAGATAAAAAAACAAACTACCTAAGAAAGTTGAAAGACGACTACTTAGAGAAATTAAAAAGAAGTCTACTTAACAAAAAAACACTTGAATTGAACAATTTCTAATGATGCTTAGGCATGAGATTCCCATAGATGTTGCCATGCTCTAAGAATTGGAGACCCTGATAAAGTAGATCTAAAATTTGTTTTCTGCAAAGCTATACAATGATCGGTGTCATGACCAAACAACTGATGGTACTGGTAGAACAGATTCGGATTCCTTCACATTTGGGTGACTCCTCGTTGAGGTAGGAGTGGTTGCAATATATTATGCTCCTCAAGTTTCTTTAGAGCTTGACTTAAGGGTCCCCTGATATATGTGAATTTCCTCTGATAGGGATCTTGTTTCGGTGGAGGCACTGCCCTATAGTTGCGGCCCTGTCCTCTCGGCTACTGGATGGCATTCACCTCGTATTAATTTCGGGGTGTTCTTTCAAGAGATACTCTGGGTATAAGCCGTTGTGAGCCTCGGTTTTTGAACCACCATCCTATGTTGATTAGGGTTGATTAGGATTTGGTCGGGTTCTAGGTCCACTTATAACCTATAATAAATAACTATGTCATGTAACATTAATTATTATATCCTAAGTTAGCTCATCGGGACCTATTATGAGTCCCCACCTAATTTTAACCTAGGGTAAATTAGGAAAGGTAGAGTTCGGGTTCGGGGGCTTGATATTCGACTTATTCAGGGTTCAAATTACTTTCATTACCCTCCTAGGTCGTTTTTCCTCTACATAGTCTTTTACGGCTTATTACGAGATTGTTTTAACCTAGGTGCACATGTTTATGATATTTTTACATTTTTGACTGAAAATTAATGCTACATAAACTAGGGTTTCAGAAGTCAAATTTGGTGAAATTTTATTCAGTTCGTGACTACGAATTTAATGTCCGAACCAATGGACCCTAGTTAACCTAGTTATACAGAAAAGTCAGATTTACGAAAAATGAAAATTTGAAAAGTCTGGGCCACGACAGGGCATCCGTGGGCCCGGACCTGAATTGGAAATACCTAAAACTGTTGAAAAATTAATTCCCACCACCGTCCGAGGCCGTCCGGGCCACGGACTGGCTGTCTGGGATCCCAGATAGGCCGTCTGAGGGCATGGACTAGCCACAAACGGTGGCGTTCATGCGTTTTCTGGTGGTGTTTTGGCTCACAATTTAAGGGTAGATAGCCTAAATTATTCTTCACACGTTAGTGATTGAAAGATTTCAATTTGAATCCGAATTCAATACGAAACTTAATGCACAAGTTACAAAACAAAAATGAAGAAAAACGCTAATACGGGAGCCAAAAAAGTTCAGTTCGACTCCAAATTTCAACACATAGTAATTGTGAGCCTCGATTTTAAACCCTTATCCTATGTGGATTAAGTTGATTAGGATCTAATCGGGTTTTAGGTCCACTTATTACCTAAGATTAATAACTATGTCATATAACAATAATTATTAAAACCTAAGCTAGCCCACTGGAACCTATTATGAGTCGCCACCTAATTTTAACCTAGATCAAATTAGGAAAGGAGAGTTCGGGTTCGGGGGCTTGATATTCGACTTATTTAGGGTTCAATTACTTTCATTACCCTTCCTAGGTCGTTTTTCCTCTACTTGGCTCGTTTACGGCTTTCTACAAAGTTGTTTTAACCTAGGTGCGCGCTTCTGTTTTTTTTATTTTTTAACGTTTTTTGACAGAAAATTAAAGTGAAATTGAAAGCTACCTAAACTAGGGTTTCGGAGGCAGAATTAGGTCAAATTTTGCTTACGTCCGTAGCCACGGACCAAAAGTCCGAGACCACGGACCCCAGTTAACCTAAATATACAGAAAAGTCGAAATTGAAGGAAAACAAAAATTTGCAAAGTCCGGGGCCACGGACAGGCTGTCCGTGGGCCCGGACATCGTTAGAAAAACCTAAGTTTTGAATTTTTTAAAATCCCGCCGCCGTCCGTGGGTGTCCGTGGTCTCGGACAACGCGTCCGAGGTCCCGGACCATAGGTCCGAGGTCACGGACCACCCACGGACAGGGGTTTTCAGAAGGTTCCCGAGGGTGTTTTGAGCTCAAATTTTATGGGTGTGTAGCCTGAAAGATTTACAAGTCGTTAGTGATTGAAAGTTTTCAATTTGAACTCGAATTAAGCACGAAACTTGGTAAACAAGTTATTGGACAGAAGCTTAAACAAACGTCAATACAGAAGCGTAAACAGGTTGGTTTGAACCCAAACTTTGACAGAGAGTTAACAAGGTCGTGGGGAATCAGAAAAGTGGGATTGTAACCTGTTTTAACCTTCGAATTCAAGATGATTCTTCACGTTGGGATTCTTCGGAGGCTCCGATGATGCCGGTTCCGGATTGAGTTCGACCCGGGCTTCTGGTTGTTGATTGTTGATGATGTTCTTCACGTTTTGGAGGTGGTTTGGTTGATGTTTGATGATTGTTGATGTGTTAGGAATTGAAAAGTGTGTTTAGGTGGTGATTTCGAGAGATTTTTGATGTGATTTTGGTGCTTGGATGTGTGAAAACGTGAGGAGAATGAGACGGCTAGGTTTTCTGGTTGCCTAGGGTTCTTGAGGTTCTGATTTGATCATGGGATAAGGTTCCTTATATAGACTTCCTTAAAGATAGAAAAATCCGGTCAAAACCGAGATTTACCGACGTTTTAGCTCAAGGGCTTCCAAAAGGAATTTGATTATGAAACTTCACACATGGGTAAAGGATGATAATTCTGATTTTTCTAAAGTGAGATCGAATTTTTTGGATATTGGAATATTTTTAAATTCAATTTCCCGTCAGATTCAATCAGAAATTGCTAGAAAATTATTGGAAATTCGAAAAATCAAAATTCCAATGCCATTATGCTTCAAATGTCATCCTTTATCATGGGTTAAAATTTCAAAGCATTTTGAATTGATTTGACCCTTTTTGGAGGAGAGAGAAAGCCTATAGGGGGCTTAGGAGCCTTGAAAAATTACGAAAATGCCCCTGGAGATGACTAAGCTGTCCCTAGTACTCTGAAACGTGCCGATCGAACTGGGAACCCTTGCTACTAGCCTATTAGTAGAGACTTTCTTCCGGGGGGGTTGAAATTTTGGGTATAACAGATTGCCCCCCGTCAACTAGGCTTTGTAATGAAGATGAAAAGACTGGTTGATGCTTGAGTGATACCCCAAAATTTCAAATGTTTCCAAGACCCTGCATGTTACCAAAAAAACTGATAAACTGTGTCGAGCTATTCTAAGGCGCTGACTACCTACAATGATGATATGATGTCAAGCTATTCTAAGGCGTTGACTACCTATGGAGTAATAAGATGAAGTAATGAGATGATGTCAAGCTATTCTAAGGCGTTGACTGCCTATGAAATGAGATGATGTCAAGCTATTCTAAGGCGTTGACTACCTAAAATGAAATGATGAAGTAAATGTCAAGCTATTCTAAGGCGTTGACTACCTAAAGGGATGATATGTTGTCAAGCTATTCTAAGGCGTTGACTACCTATAATGGATGAAATGATGTCAAGCTATTCTGAGGCGTTGACTACCTATAATGAATGAAATGAATGCAATATGTTTAATGGAAGCGGGTAAGCTAAGGAGTGGTGTTAGGTCTTACTACGAGCCTAAAGGGAATGAATAAGGGAGGTCTTATGGGTGCCTGTAGGGTAGGCCTTACGGGTGCCTGAAAGGATTGAATGTAGGGTAGGTCTTATGTGTGCCTAAAAGGATTGAATGTAGGGTAGGTCTTATGTGTGCCTAAAAGGATTGAATGTAGGGTAGGTCTTATGTGTGCCTAAAAGGATTGAATGTAGGGTAGGTCTTATGTGTGCCTAAGGTTGAATGTAGGGTAGGTCTTATGTGTGCTATTGAATGTAGGGTAGGTCTTATGTTGCCTAAGGTTTGGGGATGAGACTCATCTTAACTCAGTTGCTTATGGAGACTGAGACCCATTCTACTCGGTTGCTTATGGAGACCGAGACCCATTCTACTCGGTTGCTTATGGAGACCGAGACCCATCTAACTCAGTTGCTTATGGAGACTGAGATCCATCCTACTCGGTTGCTTATGGAGACCGAGACCCATCCTACTCGGTCGCTTATGGAGACCGAGATCCATCTAACTCAGTTGCTTATGGAGACTGAGACCCATTCCACTCGGTTGCTTATGGAGACCGAGATCCACTCTACTCGGTTGCTTATGGAGACCGAGATCCATCTAACTCAGTTGCTTATGGAGACTGAGACCCATTCTACTCGGTTGCTTATGGAGACCGAGATCCACTCTACTCGGTTGCTTATGGAGACCGAGATCCATCTAACTCAGTTGCTTATGGAGACTGAGATCCATTCTAAACTTGACCAGGAAAATTGAGGAATGCAATATACTTGATGATGCGAGGATGCAAAACACGTTTTATGCAAATGATTGTGATGTGATCAAATTGTTAAGGTTCCAAACATGGAAATGATAAGGTTTACCCGAGTATTGCAAAGTGAAATTGAAGTGCTTGTGAAAACCGAAAATTTGCACAAAGCAAGAAATAGCTGAAAATATGCCAAACATGGCAATGCTTGAGAAAAACACTGCTGAGAAAGGATAGCGAAATAACCATTTCCTGACTAAGAGTTCCTGATCTGCAATTTGTTTCTTAGAGGATGAACACGATACTGATGGAAGTGTGTGGTGTTTGTTGTGGTGCTGAAAGCTTTTGCCGGTGTTCAAGATTTATGACAAGCTTGGGGTTGGGTGTGATTTTGGATGGTGATTTGGATTAAGATGAGCTGATGTTTTGTGGAGGTAAGACCAATGACGGGCCTGAGAGTGTTTGTGTGATGGTAGGGGCTAATGTGGGCCTACATGGTGGTGTTGGTGGTGTTGGTGGTGCCCAAGCTTTGGGTTTCCGTTGGTGTTGTCATGGCAATTGTTGGAACCAACAATTGCCCCCAGTATTTTTCCTTAGGACAATCTGAGCTAGAGTTCATGGCAATTGATCGGAACGATCGATTGCCCCCAGTATTTTCTTTGATTAAACATGCGAACAAGCCTTATCCTCACATGGTCAAGGATTATGTCTTGATGTGGTGCTTTCTATCCTACACTCAAAGTTTTTGATGCCTGCACTCGTGCTCTCCTTTTGGTCAAAACATCTCAACCATTGAATTTGACATTTGTTAGATTTACGCATTCAACCTGCTACTTCCATATGATCGGATACACAACTACTAAGTCGGAAGTCTTTTGAGCTTATAACGTGGCTATGGGGTATGATGAATGACAACAGGATAATGGAGGAATGTTTAGGATATGTGGAGCTTTAAGGATGACCAAAGCTGCAACTTGCACCGTCTCTCGGACTTGTCTCCTTTGCCTTGAAGTCGTTTGGCCACTTCGTGATGACTTCGCTTATGGACTTGGAACTTGGAACCTTTGGATTGTTCCTTGCATCTTCTTTCTTTTTTTTTGATTCTGGGTTTCTTTGAGGCTTTTCAGGTTTGCCTTTCTTCGAATCTCCTTTCCTTCGGGGTTCTTGTGTTTCCCGGTTTTGAACCTTGGGAGCTGTTTTTGATGTTAGCTCATTTTGGATCCTGTGTCACTTTGGGACCATTTGCGGATCGCTTCGTCACGCTGGTAGCGGTTTTGCTTCTTTGGACTTGTGAAGTTGTTGTTCAAAAGTCGGGCTCCTTGCTTCCTTTGGTCACCGGGTCGGTTATTCATCATTGGCGGGCTCGTTTGTGGAGCTTGTAGTGTTGTAAAAGAGGTCATATATGAAAAGCTCAGCGGGGGTGCCTAGGGTTTAATGTCAGGGTTTACAAGCTTTTGGCTGTGTGGTGCTGTTTCCTAGGTGCTTCGTCATCCCTAATAGTTGTGTATCTGCTCCTTGTTACTTTTCACTGGTTTAAGCGTAAATTTACAAATTATCTCCTTCGGTCGGAGTTATGCCGTTTACCTTACCTTTAAATGTGGCCTCTCTGGAGTCGTGTAAAAATGACACGCTCTTTCGCTCTTGGTTTTACCACTCAAGGCACTCTCGCGAAACGTTCACTCAGAGACTTGTTTGCACATTTAAACAAAAGAAATAAACATTATCGTTCCTTAACTCGGATTGCCCCCAGTATTGCTGTGGGGTTTTTTTTTGATAAGCCTTTTGAATACCCAGGTTATTTGTGAAGGGTGATTGTGTGTGTGTGGTGGTAAGTGATGACGGTGTTTTGCTGTTTTGGTGGAGTGATGTAGTGACGAAAGTAAACAGGGTGGTGGGATGTTCTCTGTGTATGGTGTTTGGACAGGCATGTTCACCCTTTTGGAAGCAAAAGGCGAATCGTTTTGTTCTATTGCCAGGAGATGATTACTTCATACGCCTATATCAAAGGATATACTCAAACCAATTTTTCCGTTTTTTTTTTCGTTTTGCTGGAGAATGAGCATTTATTTACAAAGTATTTATACATGACTTTATTAAAGATGTGAAAAATGCAAGAATTTTATTAATGGAAAATATATTTAACAATGTTGAGTACATACATCCAAAAACTATCTAAAGTTAACTGAAAGGAAAGACCGAATGGAAACTAAATATCCTAAAGTTTAAACTAAGAGCTGCGAAATGAAAGTGACCTCTAGCAAGAACAAATTCCTAAATATCGCTGCATTCGGAGAACTGAAATCCCTGGTCGTAAAGGTCTTGGATCGTGTGCCTTAAAGCCTTGCAATCGTCGGTGTCATGGCCAGGTAATTGGTGGTACCGGCAAAACTGACTTAGATTCCTTCCTTTCTGAGGGACCCCAGGCCGGGGGGTGAGAGGTTGTAGTATGCTTCGCTCCTGGAGTCTTTTAAAAACCTGGCTCAACGGTCGGCCGATGTCTGTGAACTCTCTCTGACGGAGTTTCTTTTTAGGTGGCTCTGATGCTCCAATAGCCCAACCTGATTCTCTTAGCCGTCGAACGGTGTTTACCTCATGCTGCCTGGTTCTCTTTTGGATGCCTCTTTGGATGCAAGCTGCTGTCCTTGAACCATTTCCGGTGTTTTCTGAGTCCCCAAGCTTTAATTCTCCCTTATGGATCAACTCCTCTAGGACACCAACTTGTCCCAGCAGGTCAAAACTAGGAAAGTATGTGAGTTTCAGCTTCTCATTGTATTGCTTCCGCATATTCTCGATTACCATTCGGACTTGCTCCTGTTCGTCCATGTTTGTGAGCATAGCGGCTGCCTTCATCCTCCAACGCTTGACGAAGTCGGTCATTGATTCACCTTCTGTTTGTCGTGTGTTTGCAAGATCAGCCCTGGTGACTCCAAAACTTCTAGCGTACTCAAAATGATGCAGAAAAGCTTCACAGACCTCCTCGTAGGTCTTGGTATTCATCCTTCGAGTTATGTACCAAAGCTGAGGAGTCTCATCAAGATAGCGAGCAAATACCTTGGCCTTTTGCATATCATTCAGCGGATAGACATTTCTCTATCGAACATTGCCAAATGAAGCTGTGGGTCGGAGGAACCCTTGTACAGAGGAAGTGTTGGCAGCTTCAACTTTGGAGGGAGATCAACCTCGGGATACAATCCAGTGGAAAAGTAATCAAAACCGGCTGGCTTGTTGGCCTTCTCCATGCGCCCAATCTTTTTCAACATCTCATTGAATTCTACGGCTAACTGAGCATCCGTGTTGATTGGAACTCCTCCTTCTGCCATTCTCAGGATTTAGGCTTACCTGTTTCCAAGGTGTCCATTATTAGCTGACAAAAGGAAGTGGGCCGAATGATACTAGGGTGAAAATGACGCTTCACAAGGTAGATCGAAGACCAAACCAGCCTTTCACTGAAAGGAAGTGGGCCAGGATGCCCAGAAAGTGAGGTTGTTGGGATGGTGTACTTTCAGATTGGAATTTGAACTGAAATCTAAACGGATGGCTTTGATTGAGCCCAAGAGGTGACACCTGGATCTATGGTTTTGGGATAGGGCCACGATAAGAAGTCTACCTAGATTAGAATGAGCCCTTGGACCGGGATGTGTTTGGGCCTGAAGTAAAGCACATGAGCTGGAATGGTCCCTAAATCACAAATGGGCCTAACTTTCTTCGGGCCAGAGAAAATGGTTGCTAAGCCGAAAAAGATTTTATTTTCAGGACTTGTGAGTTATTTCAAGTTTAGGTGGATTTCCTTTTTATGGGCCTAGAACTAATTGGATAATTCAAATTGGGCCAGAAGAGAAATCACCTAAGTCTAAGCCTTTGGGCTGAAGCCCGAATGACTCACATATTAAACCAAACAGGACCTTTGGGCCGCAATCAAGTAGAGCCGCCGATTCGGGTTGGGCTAGGTTGATGTAGGAGAAATTCCTATCAATCTCTAGACTGGGTAGTGGGCCGATCATACAAGCAAACAAGGCCCACACAAATTCAACATGTCCTCACTTGACGGTTAAATCAATTTGGGTATGGATCGATCCGGAGAGGTGCTTGGGGCATGGGCCCAGGTCACCTCAAAGGAATAGGGCTTGCACGCTATTCTCTTTGGGCTTCCCCACTTTTTTCACATCACCTGAAGGTGTGCGTCTACGGTCGGGTCTTTGACTGACCAAACAATGGGCTAGGTAAGGACACTGCCAGGAAAACGCTTGGGGCTAAGGCCCAGGTATTAAGGGGATGTGGTTAGACGACATCCTCCTCTTTTCCCCCGCTTATTCACATCACCTAAAAGGTGTGAGTCCCTGACAGGGGACCCTCAAATGGGTCCCGGGGTGAAATCGGTTTATGTAGACCCTCGCTCTCATATGATGCAAAAGTACAGAAATTTAAATTGCGCACAAAAGTAAACAAACAATGTAATAAAGCCATAAATAAACATTTTCAAGTTAAGCCCTCTTTCTTAAAATTAAACAAGTTAAAATTAAGAAGTTTATCCCCAGCAGAGTCGCCAGTCTGTGAGCCTCGATTTTAAACCCTTATCCTATGTGGATTAAGTTGATTAGGATCTAATCGGGTTTTAGGTCCACTTATAACCTAAGATTAATAACTATGTCATATAACAATAATTATTAAAACCTAAGCTAGCCCACTGGAACCTATTATGAGTCGCCACCTAATTTTAACCTAGATCAAATTAGGAAAGGAGAGTTCGGGTTCGGGGGCTTGATATTCGACTTATTTAGGGTTCAATTACTTTCATTACCCTTCCTAGGTCGTTTTTCCTCTACTTGGCTCGTTTACGGCTTTCTACAAAGTTGTTTTAACCTAGGTGCGCGCTTCTGTTTTTTTTATTTTTTAACGTTTTTTGACAGAAAATTAAAGTGAAATTGAAAGCTACCTAAACTAGGGTTTCGGAGGCAGAATTAGGTCAAATTTTGCTTACGTCCGTAGCCACGGACCAAAAGTCCGAGACCACGGACCCCAGTTAACCTAAATATACAGAAAAGTCGAAATTGAAGGAAAACAAAAATTTGCAAAGTCCGGGGCCACGGACAGGCTGTCCGTGGGCCCGGACATCGTTAGAAAAACCTAAGTTTTGAATTTTTTAAAATCCCGCCGCCGTCCGTGGGTGTCCGTGGTCTCGGACAACGCGTCCGAGGTCCCGGACCATAGGTCCGAGGTCACGGACCACCCACGGACAGGGGTTTTCAGAAGGTTCCCGAGGGTGTTTTGAGCTCAAATTTTATGGGTGTGTAGCCTGAAAGATTTACAAGTCGTTAGTGATTGAAAGTTTTCAATTTGAACTCGAATTAAGCACGAAACTTGGTAAACAAGTTATTGGACAGAAGCTTAAACAAACGTCAATACAGAAGCGTAAACAGGTTGGTTTGAACCCAAACTTTGACAGAGAGTTAACAAGGTCGTGGGGAATCAGAAAAGTGGGATTGTAACCTGTTTTACCTTCGAATTCAAGATGATTCTTCACGTTGGGATTCTTCGGAGGCTCCGATGATGCCGGTTCCGGATTGAGTTCGACCCGGGCTTCTGGTTGTTGATTGTTGATGATGTTCTTCACGTTTTGGAGGTGGTTTGGTTGATGTTTGATGATTGTTGATGTGTTAGGAATTGAAAAGTGTGTTTAGGTGGTGATTTCGAGAGATTTTTGATGTGATTTTGGTGCTTGGATGTGTAAAAACGTGAGGAGAATGAGACGGCTAGGTTTTCTGGTTGCTTAGGGTTCTTGAGGTTCTGATTTGATCATGGGATAAGGTTCCTTATATAGACTTCCTTAAAGATAGAAAAATCCGGTCAAAACCGAGATTTACCGACGTTTTAGCTCAAGGGCTTCCAAAAGGAATTTGATTATGAAATTTCACACATGGGTAAAGGATGATAATTCTGATTTTTCTAAAGTGAGATCGAATTTTTTGGATATTGGAATATTTTTAAATTCAATTTCCCGTCAGATTCAATCAGAAATTGCTAGAAAATTATTGGAAATTCGAAAAATCAAAATTCCAACGCCATTATGCTTCAAATGTCATCCTTTATCATGGGTTAAAATTTCAAAGCATTTTGAATTGATTTGACCCTTATTTGGAGGAGAGAGAAAGCCTATAGGGGGCTTAGGAGCCTTGAAAAATTACGAAAATGCCCCTGGAGATGACTAAGCTGTCCCTAGTACTCTGAAACGTGCCGATCGAACTGGGAACCCTTGCTACTAGCCTATTAGTAGAGACTTTCTTCCGGGGGGGTTGAAATTTTGGGTATAACAGTAATTAAAGTCGAATGGAGTTAGAAAAATGAGATTTCAACCTGTTTTACCTTCGGAATTGACAAGGTTCTTCACGTCGGGAATCTTTTGGTGCTTCATCGGAATCGGTTTTGGGTTGAGCTCGTCTCGAGCTACTGTCTACTGGTGGTTGAATGTGTTCTTCACATTTTAGTGGCAATTTGATGGAGGTTTGATGATTATGGTTGTTGTGGGAGTTCAAAAACGTGTTTATGTGGTGATTTTGGTTCTTGAGAGTTGAAAAACGCGAGTGAGCTGAGACGGCTGTGTTTTGTGACTGGTTAGGCTTTTTGAGATGTGCTTTCATCAAGGGTTAAGGTCCCTTATATAGGCATCATTAAAGATAGAGTACTCGGTAAAAATTGAAGTTTACTGAGATTTGGACAAGTGATTTCCGGAATGAGTTTGGCTATGAGATCTTAACCATGTGTAGAGGAGGATATTTCTTATTTTTCTAAGGATAAATTAGAATTTTTGGATATCGGAATATTTTTAAATACAATTTCTTGTCATATTTAATAAAAAATTACTAGATTATTATTGGAAATTCAAAAAATCAAAATTTCAAAGACATTATGCTCTGAATGTCATCCACTATCATGTATTTAAATTTCAAAGCATTTTGAGTTTTTTGAGTCACTTTTGGAGGAGAGAGAAAGCTTACGGGGTGGCTTAGGAGCCCTAAAAATTACATAAATATCTCTTATGACGACCGAGCCGTCACATACGCCTCAAATCGCACCGATCGAACTTTGATTCTATATCTCTTGACGAAACTACCCTTTTCTCTTCCGGGGGTGGGGTTAAAATTTTGGGTATAATAGAGTGCCCCCCCCCCCCGCGTCAACTAGGCTTTGTGATGAGAATGAAAAGACTGTTTGACGCTTGAGTGATGCCCCATTAGTTTATAAGTAATTTTGATTTAGTTAATTATTTTTATTAGTATCTTGTTTATAAGTATTATTGACATCTTGTATATACCACGTGGATTTTTTAATGGTGTGAATTTGTTGTTAATAAAAGTGATTTGGAAATGTTAGAAAATTAGGGAAGATGCTATCGAATTTTTGCCATAGTTTAGCTAGCATTTTAACTTAATTTTGTTGATGAAGTATAATGTTGTCGTCTCTTAGTTTATGCATCAGGAATATGACCTTATTTTGGCTTCCGACCTCAATTGTCTCATCAACGGCTAATCGTCTACTATATCAGGTAAGATTTACCTATATTTACCATATTTAGTATTTGAAAAACTATCGAACATAGTTATCCGCCCAAGATATACCTAATAGAGGTATATCTTGGGCAGTCCCCGTCGGGACTGTCCATGATTGTTAAATCTCACACCTTGGGTGTGAATGTGTTTTTAATATATAGTTTACTGATTATTTCAGCAGTATCTCTTTATTGTTCCTTGGGTGCATATATTATTGATTAATATCATGCATTTGAAGAGTTGTAGGGAGATGCTGCCGAAATTTTCAATAAATTACATATTAAAAACACGTTCGTCGGTGGGATTTAATACTCATGGATGGACTTAGGTTGATATGATACACAAATTTAAAGACTCAGTCATGTGTGACGGTATGAAATAAATGCGTTCAGATATATAGCTAGAAGAAGATGGAAAATCTGTACCTTCAGACAAGGGATACATATTTTGTCCGTGTATCGACTACCAAAACAATCTGAGATATCACGGGGTTGAAATAGTTAAGGAACATCTGATCCGCTGCTGTTTTACAAAGGATTACCAAGACATAATCTGATGGCATGGTCAGAGCGTGGTTGATGTTATTAAGCCCAACGAAGGGGATAATGGTCAGGAAAACACAAAAACAGAACTTGGAGATGATACAGTTGCGAGTGATCAGGAAGACGCAATAGTTGACGTTGAGCCAGATTTCTTTGACGATGACATTGAGACAATGCTCGAAGATGTGGAACGACATCACTCTAACACGCCAGACAAGTATGAAAATTTGTTGGATTCATCCAAAACACCACTGTACCCTTAAGCAAGTTGAGTGCCGTTCTAAAGATATTCAACTTGAAAGCGAAATATGGCTAGAGCCCAATGGGTATGGAGTACCAGAAAATTCATGCTTGTCCAAATGGTTGCATGTTGTTTTGGAAATTGGATGAATTTACTGAAAGCTGTTCAGCATGTGAAGAGTCACACTATCTGAAGAAACAACAAACTGACATCAGCGGTAGCAAGAAAGGTTCACCAGCCATGGTACTGTGGTACTTGTCCATCATTCCAAGGTTCAGACGTTTGTTCTCTGTTGAGAAAAACATAGAGAATCTTAGGAGGCATTCAGTTCACAGGAAGAAGGATGGCCGATCGAGACATCCCGCTGATGCACCACAATGGAGAAGCATAGACATAAAATTTCCTGATTTTGGTAACGAACAGAGAAACCTCTAGGCTTGTGCATAGATGGGATGAACCCTTACAGTACTTTGAGTAGCATACACAGTACCTGGCCTATACTTTTGGTTATTTACAATCTACCGCCTTGCTTATGCATGAAACCAAGACACATCTTGTTGTCTGTGTTAATATCGGGTCCGAATCAACCGGGCAATAAAATTTGAATGTCCTTCCAAACCTTGATAGAGGATCTGCAACTCTTGTGGATGAGGGGCTACGGTTTACGACTCATTCAGCAAAGAGGACTTCAATTTGCGTGTTATGTTGTACTGCACAATCAATGACTTCCCCGCCTATGGTAATCTTTCAGGCTATTCTATAAAGGGGGCGTTGGCATGTCCGGTTTGTGATGAGAACACTTGCAACTTCTGCTTGAAACATAGTGGAAAAAATGTGTACATGGGCCACCGAAAATTACTTCAAAAAAAACATAAGAACAGAAAGATGACAAAAGAGTTCGACGGGAAAACTGATCACAGCGTGGCGCGCCAGCCTTTGACAGGTACAGAGATTTACAAGAAGGTGGATAATTTTGTCAACAACTTCGGGCCGCCTACCAAAAATGCTAAAAAAAAGTGTCTGGAAAAAGAAATCAATATTTTGGGAACTTCATTACTGGCAGCATCTGAAGGTTAGACACTGTATTGATGGGATGCATGACGAGAAGAACGTGGGAAAAAGTATCACTAGCACCCTATTGAACATAAAAGGAAAAACAAAGGATCATTTGAAAGGGAGGAAAGATTTAATTGAGTTGGGCATATGCACAGAGCTTAGCCCGCAAGAACGTGGAAAACACACATTCTCACCCCCTGCCTGTCACACTCTATCTAAAGAAGAGAAAAAAGTCTATGCAGTACCCTTTACAACATCAAGGTGCCTTCAGGATACTCCTCAAACATAAGAAGCCTAGTGTCCATGACAGATCTGAAATTAGTAGGAATGAAATCTCATGATTATCATATCCTAGTGCAAAACTTTTTGCCAACTGCAATGCGTGGGATCTTGCCTGATGCTATTAGACAGACAATCACAAATGTCAATGTGTTCCTCAAAACCATTTCGTCTAAGGTACTTGATGCGAACACTGACTAAACTACAAAAGGATCTTATTGTGACAATGTGCCAGCTGGAGATGTATTTTCCTCCCTTGTTTTTCGATATAACGATATATCTACTCATGCATCTTGTAAGAGAGATTATGATGTGTGGTCCTTTGTACCTTCGCTACATGTATCCGTTCGAAAGGTACATGGGTGTCCCGAAGAAGAAAATGAAGAACCGTCGTCACCCAAAGGGCAGTATTATAGAGGGCACTGTGATAAAGGAAGTTGTAGATTTCTACACCAATTACCTAGAAGGTGTCGATACCATTGGACTGCCACGTTCTAGACACGAGGGCAGATTGAAGGGTGTTGGTACGGTTGGACGGAAACTGAAGAGAATTGATATAGACACCCTTAACAAAGCTCATTTAATTGTGCTAAGTCATTTTGAAGATGTTGAACCATACTTTGATGAACACTTGTGCGTTTTAAGAGCAAAATATACAAACATGAGTGACGTTAGACTACAAAATGAGTAGAACAAGACATTTGTCAGATGGTTCAAGGACAGAGTGTTGTCCAATCAGTCCACAAATGTGCCTAAACTGATTAAAGTAATTGCATTTGGACCAAATCTGGATGTCATTTCTTATGAGGGGTACTATGTCAATGGCTTCACCTTTTTCACAGAACGTCAGGATCGTAAGTCTACCAATCAGAACAGTGGCGTAGAGCTTGAAGCTTATCAGGACTTATATGACATCAGCGGTGTAGGTCGAAGTCCAGTCTCAGTAAAATAATCATATTTCGGTGTTATACAAGACATCTGGGTATTGGACTACAACAACTATGAAATGTGTGTTTTCCAGTGTAACTGGGTTGACAACAAACATAGCTACCGTGAGGAGGAGCATGGTATGAAATTGGTTGAACTGTGTAGAGCAACTCCCACGGTTGAGCCATTTGTTGTGGGGATGAAGGTTAAGCAGATATTTTATGTAACTAATCCCTGCAATCATAGATTGTCTGTGGTGCTTAAAGGGAGAAAAGGAATAGTTGGTGTGGATGGTATGGTTGATAAGGATGAGTATGACGCAGAAAATGAAACTCCAACTATTCATATTTCATTGGAAGAGGCTGAGGTCACTGGTCATCGTGAGTATATACGATCAGACCATAGCGAGGGAATGTGGATTAACAAATAATGGTGTAGGTAAGTTATTACCATTAAAATTTATAAGTAATTAACAATCTTTTACTTGTTGCTTATTAAATTCCGTGTATTTTTTGTGCAATTATCTAATACTTAATTTTATTTCCATTCTTGCAAGCATGGATGAAGAGTTTGATTTATTTTGCGGTGAGTTAGAGAATGATCAGCAAATGGTACCGGTTCCTTCTACCGGTGCCCCTTATACCGCGGGCCCTTTACTGTGGGCCCTTCTACCGCGGGCCCTTCTACCGCGGGCCCTTCTACCGCTGGCCCTTATACCGGAGCCCCTTCCATAAGTGCACCTTCTACGAGTGCTACTCAGAGACCCAGAGGTAGAGGCCCGACTCGTGGGCTGAAGCTGTAGAAACCGGATGAGATCAATCTTGTCTGGGACCGGTATAGGAGATGGAGTGGGAGCAACAGGTCAGAGTTCACTAGTATGCTAGGGACTTTGTCCAGGTCATATTGCTCCATCAACCAAAAATGGCCACAAGTCTCGAGAGAAGTTAAGGAGACTATCTGGAAGAAGGTGCAAGAACGATACAAGATCCTAGAAGAAGTGAAGAAGACCGTTCTTTCTGCGGTGGGCGCCAAAGATAATCATTCCGCCACTACTTGGTGGAGAACTGGATCACTGGGGATCCCCCACGTGAGCCTCCGCCGTATGTGGTGTACAACGGCATGATCACCGAAGAGGAGTGGGGGGACTTCGTTGAGCACCACTCCACCCCCGAGTTCAGGGTATGTTTGTGTGTACTCTTTTCTGAATTAATACTCATACTGTTTTATCCCTCATTTTCTAACTAATTTTCTATTGTAATGTCTTAACAGTAAAGACAAGAACAAGCACGACAAAACCATGAAGCGAATCTCTAGCCCCACACCATGGGACGAAGGGGATACGTGGGCAGCCTCGATCAGTGGAAGCAAGCTGGTTGCTGACGTTATTCAAACGAGGACGGCAGTGAATACCCGATCGAGGATGTCTCTGAGGCGAGTAGGGTGCAGATGTACCTACTGGGACGCCAGAGAATGACCAGAGAAGGTGAGAGGATATTTTATTTCACGCTGAGACGGCACAATTGGCTAGCTATTAAATAATTTAATTATAGACTCAAGCGTTTGTAGATCTTAAATTTAGTGCTAACTTGTTTGACAATTGAACAGTATGAAGCGGCACAAAGAGGACAAATAGACATACATGCTCCTCCTTCTGAAGACGACCCTCTCAATCAAGCGCTCAGGATGAAGGATCACGCCGGGCGTGTTAGAGGATATGGAGGAGAAGTGCATCAGAAGCACGTATTCCCACCATCCACTAAGAAGGGTCAGGTGAGTGTTTTTGATATTCAGGCCAATGCTTGATCGTAAGCTAGCAGCTGAGCGCCAAAGTAATGCGAAGACCTTGGCTGCTGAACGCCAAGCTAACGAGGAGAGATTGGCTGCTGAGCGCCGAGCTTACGAGGAGAGGCTGCAACAAGCGTTAGATGCGATCGCGCATAAGACTACTCAGCGGCATGATCCTCATCTACCGTCTTCCTCGTCCAGTTGTGCTGCGGCCGCTGACCCGTACCTATTTGCCAACATCCAGGTTAGCTTTGTTTCACTATTTTTCTTCTTAAATAAAAGTTTAAATAGTATTAGATTGGTCGCACTTATTTACTTCGCACAATATCTATGTTTATTAAAGGAGCGAAAAAAATGCCGTCCCTAAGTACCTTTTGACGGGCACCATGTAGATGTGGCCTACAGGACAGTGTTGCCATCAGGGCCACACACGCTCATCAATTTCCAATGTCTCCCTGTATTCTACGCGCGTTGACCTTGGACTTGATCATCGAAGGATTTGAGAATGCATACCTTCCGATGGCGTTTGACAACAAGTGCACGCTGGTTGAGGCGAAGGGAGACATATTTCCCTGGCCAGCGTGTTATATTGTTGTCACCGATGGGGTAAGACTGTTTAACAACCATTTAGTGTCTAATATAATCCATTATATAGCATTTGTTTTGTATAATTATTTTTTACATATGTTTAAATGTGGTGGAATAGATCCCTGAGATTCCTCGCCGCGTAGCCCGTAATGAAGAGATCAACCAGTCGGCGGCGTCTGTCCGCAGTATGAGGGTATGTTGTAGATAGATGTTTAGGCTGCGTTCGGACATGGCTTTTCTGTGGTATAAATGTGGTATTTTTGAGTTTGGTATTTTTGACAAAAAATGCAAAACCGCCACCTCCGAACAACAATTTTCAAAACAGTCACAAATATACCAGCACAAAACAACCACAAAACAACCAACAATTTATGCTGCAAATATAATGAATACCGTAAACAGAGGCGGAGCCAGAAAATTGAAATTAAGGGGGTGAGAATATTTTTATAATATTAAATAATTTTAAAAAATTGATTTTTTTAAATTAATTTAAATTTTCAATATTTATAATTATATTTTAAAAATGATACTCCCTCCGTCCTGAATTGACCGTCTTGTTTGCTTTATGGCACGTTTTTCCACTTCAATATTAAACATATAAGATAAAATAATTTTATAAAATTTAATTTTGTAATATATAGTTTAACACGTACGGAATCATATGTAAAACTTAAATTTTAAAAATTATTTTCTCTTATATGTTAAAAATTGAAGTCAAACGACATGTCCAAATAGTAAACAGGACGGTCAATTCAGGACGGAGGGAGTATTATATATTAAATTTGACACAAAATTAAATTAAAATTCAAATATATAGATTAATATATTATAAATTAGTTTATTTTCACTTTTTTATTTTTAGTTTTTTTTATAAAGATTGGTATACAAAATTATAAATTAATGAAAATAATATAGAACAATAGTTTTAAACTAGTAGTGTTTTTCTAAATTGTTTATTCAGATACGGATAAATAGTCTCTTAAAACTATTACTATCTATGAATTCTAATAAAATATTCTACAAGGAAAAGAGCAAACTAATAAAAATTACGATGTAAACTTTAAATTATATCAAAATTATTAGAGTACAAAATATTTGTAGTATATTTCAGAAATATCAATTATAATTTTTCAACTTGCTAAGTAATGATTAATTACAAAATTGTTTGTATAAACTGTTATGGTTTGTCAGTATATCAAAGTTATTATATGTTTTATACCGTGCTTAATAATTAAAGAATAATTTTATATGCTAATATACGTTATTTTTCATTTCTTGACATATCCAAATTTAAATTTATGTTTTTGAATTTCATTAAGTAATATTTAATTGAATAGAATATATTTGTTTTAACTACAAATATATCAAATATATGTTTAAAATAAATATTTTATCAACAATTAAACAATATATAATAATAAAATAATAAGTGATATTGTACATATATATATATTCGCTTACAGTCAATTATTTTATTATTAGAAAGAATTGCTTTTTCATTTCAATGATATTATTTATTCCATTAAAAATTAAAAGGGAAATTTCATGAAATGCCATTATATTTTTGGCTAATTCATGAAATGCCACTAAAAGAAAAGAAAGTCACAAAATGCCACTATATTTTTGTAAAAGTTCATGAAATGCCACTATAGATGGAAAAAAGACAAAAATACCCCTACTAATTAACAAAGAACTCTTAATGTTCACAATATGCCCCTTAGTGTTAAAAAATTCACAAAAAAACTAAAAATACATTAAAAATATAAAAAAATTATAAAAAATAAAAAAATTATAAAAATATAAAAAAAATTATAAAAATATTTTATTAAAATTTTAAAAAATGAAAATGTCATTAAATATTAAAAAAATAAATATTTCATTTTTAAAAATTTATTCAGTACCATAAAAGAATATTGAGTTCTAAACAAATAATTTATACCAATTTTTCTACCAATTTAGTACCATAATTTATACCAAATAAGTACCATATTTTTTATCATACATTTCCCTTTATTATTTTCTATCAATTTAGATTGTCTATTAATTCAAAGTAAATAATTTTATTTTTTTATATTGCTGATAAATTTTAAAAATTAAAATTTCTAAATATAATATTTATTTTGAAGAAATAAAATTAATAGAAAAAAAAATAAAAAATGTAAGGTAAAAATTATGGTACTTATTTGGTATAAATTATGGTACTAAATTGGTAGAAAAGTTGGTATAAATTATTTGTTTAAAACACAATATTCTTTTTATGGTATTGAATAAATTTTAAAAAATGAAACATTTATTTGTTTTAATATTTATGATATTTTATAATTTTTATAATTTTTTATAATTTTATAAAAATTTTCAAATTTTATATTTTTTATAATTTTTATAAATTTTTCAAATTTTTTATTTTTATTTTTTTTTATTTTGAATTTTTTGTGAATTTTTTAACACTTAGGGGCATATTGTGAACTTTAAAAGTACTTAGTTAACTAGTAGGGGTATTTGTGTCTTTTTCCCATCTATAGTGGCATTTCATGGACTTTTACAAAAATATAGTGGCATTTTGTGACTTTTTTTCTTTTTAATGGCATTTCATGAATTAGCCAAAAATATAGTGGCATTTCATGAAATTTCCCAAATTAAAATAATCTTAAGTATTAATATATTTGAAATGTTATATTAAATTTTAATATATAATCCGTAAAATTATATTTTTATATATAACATAATAGTTACTTAAAATACAATGGTTTAATTCTTTATTTTTTCAAATATATGTAAAAAATTTATTTATAAATTAATTGTCACTAAATATTAATAAAGAATATTAATTATTAAAGGCTATAATTGAATATCTACATATATTTTAACTTTATTAATAAAAAATTATTTTAAAATGTAATATAAAATTTTTAGGGGGGTTGTTATTCGCAGTACAAAATTAATAATCACTGCAGTACAAAAAATTTTTAAATCATATTGACGTTGTAAACATGTAATGATGTGTCCTTGTGTTTTTTTTTCAAAAAATGATATCTGAAAGTAATTTAACCCAAGAACTTTGTAGTTGATTAGTAGCGAATTTTGCTAGTTACTTTTTTTATTGTAATCAATACTGGAATCTTTTTTTAAAGTGTTGGATTACATTTTTAAGTGTTTACACTATTAATATGATTTAAAATTAATTTGTACTGTGAATAGCAAAAACTTTACTATTTGCAGTACAATTTTTTTCCCACCACTTAGTTGAATAAGTTGGAATGTTGCGGGGAGACACTTTTTTCTGAAATAAAAGAGAATTGAATGACAAAATTTCAGTCAATATGATTAAAACAACTAAGTTAAAGAAAAACTAAGTCACAACAACTAAGTTACAACAACGAAGTTAAAGAAAAAACTAAGTTACAACAATGAAGTTAAAGAAAAACTAAGTTACAACAACTAAGTTAAAGAAAAACTAAGTTACAATGTTGTTCCATCTATCTAACCTAGATTGTATGTGATGAATCCAAGGTCCAACTGTGTTTAGATCTCTATAATAGAACCACTGCGGATAGACAGGAGGGAGTGGTGAGTCATCAACCGTACAAAACCTTACAAAATGACCCTGGGGGCAAACTCCTATGTGGATCTCTCCTCTTGGTCTATCACGATTGGTATAATTTTCGATTGGAAGGTATGTGGCACTTGTCATACCCCCCCATATAGTAGAGTAGAAAACTACTATCGAAGTGTACTTTGTCGCGATCACTGTCCCCCTTTGTGTGGTCATCCATTTCTCTGGAGGTGCTGCCCCATCCCCATTCCAATGAAACGCTCTTAACATTTCGTTGTACGGTGCTTCGTTGAATATGTCCTTGTATACATGCCTCACCGTTTCTGTATTCTTCATGTGATGGTACAATCCTTTACGGACATCTTTCCACCTCTCTTCGTTTGAATACAGGTAATCAGCAATCACCCTGAACCCACAATTACCATCTCCATGAACATCAATATACCCAGTGATATATTGATATAGGTTGGATGAGAAATACTGGTACTATGGGAAGTTGTTTATGGGCGTGAATCGATTCAGATCTGATGATCCTCTATTAAGTGACGGTTTGGTCTTGAGATCCCGGTAGGTCTGCCAATCCCAAACTGTTCTAATGGTTCTCCTAATTGGCATACCATATCTGGATGAAGGAAGTTCTGGATTTGACTGTAATATCTGGCCATCAGAGTCGGATCGTCTAATTGTGCTACCTCAGAAGCAATATCACGCCATCTGTTTTGTTTTGCCTCATTGTAGGATAGCATATCAACAGTTGATTCATGATTCTTCCAGCTCAGGGTATACCAGAAACGGTGTATATCCCTCTTTGAGCACAGGATACCACTATTCAACATGTAGTTTAATTTACATGTACATGGTAATCCATGAGAGGTTACCTTGTCACATCCACAGATTGAGCTATCCATTTAAACATAATCCGCCATACCAAGCTCCTTTAATAGGTCATCCAAGCACATGATACTAACCTTCCCGATCTGGTCAGTAATTGGAACCCTCATGTGCTCTCTTCTGTGTTTTGTCCTTGCCGACTCGAAGTCCTTTTTTAGCTCCCTGATGCTAGTATTCACGTGATCGTCAATTTTTGGAAAGATTACATCCAAAGTGTGTGTAGTACTCCTTAATCTCGCCTTTAGAGCAGAATGTGCGCTCTCCACCCTGTCAAATGTTTAAGTAAGTGTTATAGATATATAACATTGACTGTATTATCTTACAAATTACAAGACTAACAATCGTACCTATTTGTCGTTGTGTTTCCGAAGTGCAACACATTCTTGACCCAAGCCTCCACAAATCTTTCCCTGTGTTTCTCCCAGATTGATGCAACATACGTAATGAAACGTGGATAGCTTCTGTATGTATTCTTGAATACTTGGAGGCTCTCGTTGTACTGCTGCTCTGTTCTTGAGTAGACAACCGAATTCCACATTCGGATTGCAGCCGCCACCCTTCCTCTATTACCCATATACGTCTCTGCCTTCCCCTGAATGTTCCTACTTATGTGCCACCGACATAGAAGATGATGAGATTTAGGAAATACCTGTTTTAGGGCATTCATCAGGTCCAGACATCTGTCGGTGATAAATGTTGAGGTTTTAGTCCGACCAAGGCATTCCCTTAATTGTTCAAGTGCCCACACATACATGTCTGTTGATTCTGATACAAGAAAGGTGAAGGCAATGCTGAAGTTCTTGTGTAACACCCCCAAACACTGGCCTAGGAGTTAGGGGTATTACACGCCGCGTATTATTACATAATAACGCAAGGCTCTAATAAACGAACTTAGACAAATAATCAAACAAGACCCAAAATGAATACTCGCATAAAAGTATCAACAAAGCGATGTTGAAACACCCCGAAAGTCATTACAAAACCCATCAAACGAATAACAAAAGCGGAAGCTAACTGAAGAGGCCCAAAGGCTCAAAGTCAAGTACAAATGCCTCAAAAGAATCAAAATAACATAATGAACTAAACTCCAGAAGCTGAGCAAAGTAACCCTCGCTGATCAATCTGCAATCACTAGTACAAAAAACGCCTATTTCGGTGCCCCTATTTCGGCGGTTGTAGAGGCAACCGCCGAAATAGGGCTCCGAAGACACCTATTTCGGCGGTTCCTAGCTAGGAACCGCCGAAATAGGTGTCTTTTTTCCAGACACTAGAAATCTCAGAGCCCTATTTCGGCGGTTGTCTTTACAACCGCCGAAATAGGGTCATTTCCCGGGATTTTTTTTCGAAAATTTTGAAATGCCGCTTAAATTTCAGTCTATTTCGGCGGTTGTTACTAACAACCACCGAAATAGACTTTATTTAATTATATATTTGCTCGCCGACCTCATATCTTCATCCTCTCTTCTCTCACTTTAATTTCACATCCCTAACTGGCGAATACACATGCGGTCTGCTCCTCTCTTCTTCTCTCATGGTGATTTCGCAACCCAAACCGGCTAATCCCGTACATGCTCGGCGCTCCTTTCTTCATCTTCTTTTCTCACGGTAAAGTCGCAACCCTTACTGGCGAACAAACATGCTCTACTTACCTCTCTTCATCCTCTTATCTCACGGTAATTTTACAGGCGAACTACATGCTCTGCGCTTGTGTTCATACTCTCACGGTAGTCTCACAACCCTAACTGACGAACCGGTAATATACTCAAACTGAAGCAATTCATTGCGAACCAGTAATATACTCAAACTTGCAGGCGAACATACATGCTCTGCGCTCGTGTTTGCGCCTCTGTCGAAAAGCACTGAAACTGCTACGAGGTTGAAGACGACACAAAAATTGAATTTTTTTTTTAAAAAACGACCTATTTCGGCGGTTGTTAGCTAACAACCGCCGAAATAGGTGTGTTTTTTTTGTTCTAACAAGAGGGTGCCGACCTATCTCGCGGTTGCATAACCGCCGAATAGGACTGAGAACCTATTTCGGTGGTCTCCATTTCGGCGGTTGTACAACCGCCGAAATAGGCCCAAAACAACCGCCGAAATAGGCGTTTTTTGTACTAGTGAATGTCAGATAGAGTAGGGGAATGAGCAAACAACTATGCCCAGTAGATGACCTACTTCATCAACCAGCATGCTCAAAACATTTAAAGAATATTATCCAAATCAGAAGGAGTCGAAAGGCATCCATAAACATGTCAGAAAACAGAAGCAGAAGTCCACTCAGTAAAGGACCAAACAGAGTCAGAGGCAGACAGATTCACAAAACAGAGCGGGACACTAGTTGATCACAGCATACAGACAGAACGAGCAACCAGCTCGTGAACAGAACGAGGAAACCTCACTCATAAATAGAACTGGTGGAACATCTGTGAACAGAACGGGGAACATCACCCGTGAAACGAAGGATATCCTACATAGCGCGCTACGAGACAGCGAGACCAGCCATCCAAAGGTTCAGACACAGAGATAACTAGGTCCCAAAATAGAAGCTTAAATACAGATAAACATATGTGCGCCAAAGGCACCAGAAAGCACATAGACGGCTTAGAAATCAGAAGGGAAAACCAGCCCCGCAAACGGAAGTCAAAACGGAGCTCAACCGAGCAAGTTATGGTCAAAACAGTGCCACGTCCGAACTTGTGTCCGGACATCAACGTTCGGACGCAAGTCGAGACTCAATAGGCCAAAATCAGACGAATGTGCGAACATCAAAGCACGGATGGATGTTCGGACGCTTCCGGAAATCAGATATGCGTAATGTCCGAACATCAAAGCTCGGACGGATGTTCGGACACTTCCGGAAATCAGATACGCGTAATGTTCGAACATGTGTCTGAATGTCAAAGTTTGGACACATGTCGAACCAAAATCAGAAGAAGTAGAAGGGGGGGTGTTCGAACTTGTGTCCGGACTTACATGTTCGGACACCATTCGAGACTTGTAAGTCGGACTCGTCCTCGCACCCCGTCCGAACATCAATGCTCGGACGGAAGTTTGGACACGGCAAAATCTTCAGAAAATCAAAGCGCAACAGGGCATGTCCGAACGTCAAAGCTCGGACAGACGTTCGGACATACCAAAAAGTGCAGTTTCCAGAAACGAATTTCACATCAAAACAGAGGTTTAAACACAACAAAAAAGAAGCAGTTTGTAGAAAACAACCTTGGGGGTTTGTATAACATTAAACAGCGATTTAAACAGACGAATTCGCAAACACAATGCAGAGACAGAACACACTCAATCCCAGAATTGAAACTCCCCAAGGCTGAACACACTGACTGAATCCATAAGCCACCTACCTCGATAATCAGCAGAGCCAACCAGCGAACAGAATTCCCGAATGCAGAACGACAAAACTTTGAACAACGCAACTAAAGAACAGACCGGAGAGCAGACCGAAATCAGAACCAAATCCCAAATCAGAAATTGCCATCGCAAACAAAACCACAATTCGTACCTGAATCTAACAGCAAAGGGACCACAGAGGAGAGTCCGAACACAGCCACGCAGAAGGTCGACAATTCTGACAATCAGATTGTGGAAACCTAAATCAGAATGAGAGGAGTTCCCAAATCGTAGAATCGAACGAGAATAGACCATACTCTTACCTTATATTGAAACCGGTTTCCAGATTGGGGTAGAATCCACAGCAGAATTCCAAGAGGAGCCACAATCCACATCACTTGAGAGGATGAGCAGCACATAACTTTTGAGAGAGAGAGAAGAGAAGAGGAGGGAGCGTACTGACTTTTTCCAAAATAAATGAGGGTTAGAACGTGACTGAGAGTGAGGGGGATTAAGGAAATAACTTTACAGATTTAATTACCTATCAGTAAATAGAAGGGGAATGGAAAATGACCCATTAGTCCTCGCCTTTAATTAAAGGACTCCCATGTCCTGAAGGATTAAATAACTCATTTAATCAGCTTGTAACAAGATAGAATACAATGAAATTCTGAAATTAACTTTGGGTTATAACATCACCCTCCCCTTAAAAGAATTTCGTCCTCGAAATTAAATATACCTACTGCTCGAAGAGGGCAGGAAACTTAGAACGCACTTCGCTTTCGACCTCCCAGGTCGCCTCTTCTTCCGACTGACCCGACCATTGCACCTTCACCAAGGGCATGATCTTACTTCTGAGCTTGCAAACATCCCGGGCTAGAATCCTCGAAGGAACTGCCTCGAACGTGAAGTCCTCCCTCAACTGAAGCGGACTGAAGTCAATCACATGCGACTGATCTGGGACATATTTCCTCAGCATGGAAACATGAAACACACTGTGAACACCAGCCAATGACGGTGGCAAGGCCAAACGATAGGCAACCGGTCCGATCCTCTCCAGGATCTCAAAAGGACCCACAAAGCGAGGGCTAAGCTTGCCTCTCTTCCCAAACCGAACAACTCTTCGAACTGGAGAAACCTTCAGATACACATGATCGCCCACCTCAAACTCTAGAGGTCGTCTCCTCTGATCGGCGTAGCTCTTCTGGCGACTCTGAGCTACAAGTAGACGCTCCCTGATGGACTGAATCTTAGCTACAGCATCCTCGACCAAGTCCGGACCAACAACTGCCCTCTCCTTCAGATCATCCCAACAGATGGGTGATCTGCACCTCCTGCCATACAAGGCCTCAAACGGGGCCATCCCGATGCTAGTCTGGAAGCTGTTATTATACGCGAACTCTATCAGCGCCACGTGCTGATCCCAACTGCCTCCAAAGTCAAGCACACATGCTCTGAGCATGTCCTCAAGGACCTGATTCGTCCTCTCTGTCTACCCATCTGACTGAGGATGATATGCTAAGCTGAACGAAAACTTCGTCCCCAAATCCTGATGCAAACTCTGGCAGAATCTGGATACAAAACACGGGTCCCTATCAGACACAATAGAAGCAGGAACTCCATGCAGACGCACTATCTCATCCATATACAACTGCACGAGGCGATTCAAACTGAAAGTCTTCTTGGCATGCAAGAAGTGAGCGCTCTTCGTGAGCCGGTCCACAATAACCCAAACCGCATCAAACCCCCTCGGAGTCTTAGGCAGTCCCATAACGAAGTCCATACCGACGCTCTCCCACTTCCACTCCGGAACGGGTAGAGGCTGAAGCAAACCAGCTGGTCTCTGATGCTCGGCTTTGACCTGCTGACAGGTCCGACATCTGGATACAAAATCAGAAATGTCCCTCTTCATATTGCTCCACCAGAATGTCTCTCGAAGGTCTCGGTACATCTTCACACCTCCTGGGTGTACCGAGTATGGAGCTCCATGAGCCTCCTGCATGATCTCTCGCCTCAAAGCATCATCTGCAGGCACACAGACACGGTCTCTGAATCTCAGACAGCCGTCTTCTGAAACCCGAAACTCTAAATCCTGACCAGCAGACAAACCCTCTCTGATCCTACACAAACTGTCATTGAGCTCCTGACTGGCCTTGATCCGATCGATCAAGGAAGGCTGAATCTGCAACGCGGCCAACATCCCTGACCTCTCTGGACGGACGACCCAGACACCCATACGCTGCAACTCGAGAGCAGACCTCTGCACACCAGACAAAGCACAAACGGCTCCAGACGGACCCCTCCTACTGAGCGCATTAGCAACAACATTCGCTCTACGCGGGTGGTAGAGGATCTCCAAATCATAATCGTGTAGCAACTCTAGCCACCTCCTCTGCCTCAAGTTCAACTCTTTCTGAGTGAACAGATACTTGAGGCTCTTGTGGTCCGTATACACCTTGCACGCTGCTCCATACAGGTAGTGCCTCTAAATTTTCAACGCAAAAACCACAGCAGCCAACTCCAGGTCGTGGGTCGGATAGTTCTTCTCATATGGCTTAAAAGGACTCCCATGTCCTGAAGGATTAAATAACTCATTTAATCAGCTTGTAACAAGATAGAATACAATGAAATTCTGAAATTAACTTTTGGGTTATAACATCACCTCCCCCTTAAAAGAATTTCGTCCTCGAAATTAAACATACCTACTGCTCGAAGAGGGCGGGAAACTTAGAACGCACTTCGCTTTCAACCTCCCAGGTCGCCTCTTCTTCCGACTGACCCGACCATTGCACCTTCACCAAGGGCATGATCTTACTTCTGAGCTTGCAAACATCCCGGGCTAGAATCCTCGAAGGAACTGCCTCGAACGTGAAGTCCTCCCTCAACTGAAGCGGACTGAAGTCAATCACATGCGACTGATCTGGGACATATTTCCTCAGCATGGAAACATGAAACACACTGTGAACACCAGCCAATGACGGTGGCAAGGCCAAACGATAGGCAACCGGTCCGATCCTCTCCAGGATCTCAAAAGGACCCACAAAGCGAGGGCTAAGCTTGCCTCTCTTCCCAAACCGAACAACTCTTCGAACTGGAGAAACCTTCAGATACACATGATCGCCCACCTCAAACTCTAGAGGTCATCTCCTCTGATCGGCGTAGCTCTTCTGGCGACTCTGAGCTACAAGTAGACGCTCCTGATGGACTGAATCTTAGCTACAGCATCCTCGACCAAGTCCGGACCAACAACTGCCCTCTCCTTCAGATCATCCCAACAGATGGGTGATCTGCACCTCCTGCCATACAAGGCCTCAAACGGGGCCATCCCGATGCTAGTCTGGAAGCTATTATTATACGCGAACTCTATCAGCGCCACGTGCTGATCCCAACTGCCTCCAAAGTCAAGCACACATGCTCTGAGCATGTCCTCAAGGACCTGATTCGTCCTCTCTGTCTGCCCATCTGACTGAGGATGATATGCTGAGCTGAACGACAACTTCGTCCCCAAATCCTGATGCAAACTCTGCCAGAATCTGGATACGAAACGCGGGTCCCTATCAGACACAATAGAAGCAGGAACTCCATGCAGACGCACTATCTCATCCATATACAACTGCACGAGGCGATTCAAACTGAAAGTCTTCCTGACGTGCAAGAAGTGAGCGCTCTTCGTGAGCCGGTCCACAATAACCCAAACCGCATCAAAACCCCTCGGAGTCTTAGGCAGTCCCATAACGAAGTCCATACCGACGCTCTCCCACTTCCACTCCGGAACGGGTAGAGGCTGAAGCAAACCAGCTGGTCTCTGATGCTCGGCTTTGACCTGCTGACAGGTCCGACATCTGGATACAAAATCAGAAATGTCCCTCTTCATATTGCTCCACCAGAATGTCTCTCGAAGGTCTCGGTACATCTTCACACCTCCTGGGTGTACCGAGTATGGAGCTCCATGAGCCTCATGCATGATCTCTCGCCTCAAAGCATCATCTGCAGGCACACAGACACGGTCTCTGAATCTCAGACAGCCGTCTTCTGAAACCCGAAACTCTAAATCCTGACCAGCAGACAAACCCTCTCTGATCCTACACAAACTGTCATTGAGCTCCTGACTGGCCTTGATCCGGTCGATCAAGGAAGGCTGAATCTGCAACGCGGCCAACATCCCTGACCTCTCTGGACGGACGACCCAGACACCCATACGCTGCAACTCGAGAGTAGACCTCTGCACACCAGACAAAGCACAAACGGCTCCAGACGGACCCCTCCTACTGAGCGCATCAGCAACAACATTCGCTCTACGCGGGTGGTAGAGGATCTCCAAATCATAATCGTGTAGCAACTCTAGCCACCTCCTCTGCCTCAAGTTCAACTCTTTCTGAGTGAACAGATACTTGTGGCTCTTGTGGTCCGTATACACCTTGCACGCTGCTCCATACAGGTAGTGCCTCTAAATTTTCAACACAAAAACCACAGCAGCCAACTCCAGGTCGTGGGTCGGATAGTTCTTCTCATATGGCTTAAGCTGACGGGAGCCATATGCAACCACCTTCCCATACTGCATCAGAACAACCAAGTCCCTTATGAGACGCATCACAGAAAACCTCCAGACCCTCGGTCCCCTCTGGAAGAGTCAGAATCGGTGCAGACATCAACCTCTTCTTCAACTCCTGAAAGCACTGCTCACAGGCCTCACTCCACTCGAACTTCACATCCTTTTGCAGCAGACGAGTCAACGGAATCACCAACTTGGAGAAGCCCTCTACAAACTTACGAGAGTAGCCCGCTAGTCCAAGAAAGCTACGAATCTCGCCAACATTAGTGGGCCTGGCCCACTCAGTAATAGCTCTAATCTTCTCCGGGTCCACGGAGATACCATCCTTAGAGACCACATGTCCCAAGAATACCACCTGATCCAACTAGAACTCACACTTCTTCAGCTTCGCGTACAGCTCCTTCTCCCTCAGAGTCTGGAGAATGGTCCTCAAATGCTCCTCGTGCTCCTCAGCACTCTTGGAATACACCAAGATGTCGTCAATAAACACCACAACGAACTGGTCCAAAAACGGCTTGAAGACTCTGTTCATCATATCCATAAATACTGAAGGCGCATTCGTCAGACCGAATGGCATCACTAGGAACTCGTAATGTCCATAACGAGTCCTGAAGGCGGACTTAGGCACGTCGTCTGCCTTGATCCTCAACTGATGGTAACCGGACCTCAGATCAATCTTCGAAAACACCTTAGCCCCTGCTAACTGGTCGAACAAGTCATCAATGCGCGGGAGAGGATACCTATTCTTAATGGTAACCTTGTTGAGCTCCCTGTAGTCGATGCCGTGTCAGTCGATCGGTCTCTCTTTCCAGCCATCGCGTACACTCTGGCCTGGCCCTGGGGCTTCTTCTGCTCAGCCCGGTCTCGATCTCTAGACCCTGAGGCGGACTCACCAGCTCTACCTCCAGAGCTACCCCTGCTCCTCTCGGCCTGAGGGCAGTCAGCTATCCTATGCTCCAAGGATCCACACTTGAAGTAGGCTCCAGACTTCTTGTAGCAGTCCTGGCCTTGATGAAACTTGCCACAGACCTGGCACTTCGGAGCGGGAGCTGACGAAGACGAACCACCTCTATCTCTCGAACCCTGGCGGTCCCCAGCTCGGTCTCTAGTAGACTGCTTCTTCTGAGAAGCAGACTGATCCCTCCTGTCGCTCTTGTCGGACCTCTGCTTCCTCTTCTGGTCCTTCCCTCCGGACTGGCGACCTCTCAAATCAGCGTCCACCAACAGGGCGACATCAGCAACGTCCCTGAAGGTCTTGTGACGCAGAGGCGTCACAACAGATCGGATATCTGGCCTCAAGCCGCTCTCAAACTTCCTGGCCTTCCTATGCTCATCTGGCTCAGGTGTGAACTTCGACAAGCTGATGAACTTGCACACATACTCCTCAACACTCATATCACGCCCCTGGCGAAGCCTATTATACTCCAGAATGCGCTGGTCCTTATACACATCGGGGTAGAACTGCTTGTTGAACTCCCCAGTGAACTACTCCCACGTCCAAGGCTGTGGGAACTTCCTCATCACAGACCTCCACCACTCCTTGGCTTCGGCCTTGAAAAGGAAGGTGGCAAAGTTGACCTTCTGCTCCTCCTCGGAGCCCATGACTCGCAGCAAGTCCTCCACCTCTGACAGCCAATGACTGGCCTCCTGGGGATCTCCTGCCCCATCGAACAACGGCGGCTTCAGCTTCATAAACTCCTGAAGCGCCTTCATATTCCGGCCCCCAGCATCAGCCCCAGCTGGGCCTGGTCCGCCAGCTGGTCCTCCTCCAGCTGGTCCACCCCCTGCAGCCATCGTCTGCATGAGCTGCGTCATAAACTACTGAACAACATCAGCAACATTATATGTAGCTCTTCTTGGCGGCATTCTGAAAGTCCAACAGCAGGCAATTAGACTCAGACACTAGTACTGACGTTTCCGACTGACTGGCTAAGTTAAAATCCCAACAGATTAGAACCCAGAGCTCTAATACCACTAAATGTAACACCCCCAAACACTGGCCTAGGAGTTAGGGGTATTACACGCCACGTATTATTACATAATAATGTTAGGCTCTAATAAACGAACTTAAACAAATAATCAAACAAGGCCCAAAATGAATACTCGCATAAAAGTATCAACAAAGCGATGTTGAAACACCTCGAAAGCCATTACAAAACCCACCAAACGAATAACAAAAGCGGAAGCTAACTGAAGAGGCCTAAAGGCTCCAAGTCAAATACAAATGCCTCAAAAGAATCAAAATAACATAATGAACTAAACTCCACAAGATGAGCAAAGTAACCCTCACTGATCAATCTGCAATGTCAGATAGAGTAGGGGAATGAGCTAACAACTATGCCCAGTAGATGACCTACTTCTTCAACCAGCATGCTCAAAACATTTAAAGAATATTATCAAAATCAGAAGGAGTCGAAAGGCATCCATAAACATGTCAGAAAACAGAAGCGGAAGTCCACTAAGTAAAGGACCAAACAGAGTCAGAGGCAGACAGATTCAGAAAACAGTGCGGGACACTAGTTGATCACAGCATACAGACAGAACGAGCAACCAGCTCATGAACAGAACGAGGAAACCTCACTCGTAAACAGAACAGGTGGAACACCTGTGAACAGAACGGGGAACATCACCCGTGAAATAGAAGGATATCCTACATAGCGTGCTACGAGACAGCGAGACCAGCCATCCAAAGGTTCAGACACAGAGATAACTAGGTCCCAAAACAGAAGCTTAAATACAGATAAACATATGTGCGCCAAAGGCACCAGAAAGCACATAGACGGCTTAGAAATCAGAAGGGGAAACCAGCCCCGCAAACGGAAGTCAAAATGGAGCTCAACCGAGCAAGTTATGGTCAAAACAGTGCCACATCCGAACTTGTGTCCGGACATCAACGTTTGGACGCAAGTCGAGACTCAATAGGCCAAAATCAAATGAATGTCCGAACATCAAAGCTCGGACGGATGTTTAGACGCTTCCGGAAATCAGATACGCATAATGTCCGAACATCAAAGCTCGGACGGATGTTCGGACGCTTCCGAAAATCAGATACGTGTAATGTTCAAACATGTGTCCGAATGTCAAAGTTCGGACACATGTCGAACCAAAATTAGAAGAAGTAGAAGGGGGGGTGTCCGAACTTGTGTCCGGACTTACAGGTTCGGACACCATTCGAGACTTGTAAGTCGGACTCGTCCTCGCACCCCGTCCGAACATCAAAGCTCGGACGGAAGTTCGGACACGGCAAAATCTTCAGAAAATCAAAGCGCAACAGGGCATGTCCGAACGTCAAAGCTCGGACAGACATTCGGACATACCAAAAAGTGCAGTTTCCAGAAACAAATTTCACATCAAAATAGACGTTTAAACACAACAAAACAGAAGCAGTTTGTAGAAAACAACCTTCGGGGTTTGTATAACATTAAACAGCAATTTAAACAGACGAATTTGCAAACACAATGTAGAGACAGAACACACTCAATCCCAGAATTGAAACTCCCCAAGGCTAAACACACTGACTGAATCCATAAGCCACCTACCTCGATAATCAGCAGACGGAAACCAATCTAAACAGCAGAGCCAACCAACGAACAGAATTCCCGAATGCACAACAACAAAAATCTGAACAATGCAACTGAAGAACCGACCGGAGAGCAGACCGAAATCAGAACCAAATCCCAAATCAGAAACTGCCATCGCAAACAAAACCACAATTCGTACCTGAATCTAACAGCAAAGGGGCCACAGAGGAGAGTCCAAACACAGCCACGCAGAAGGTCGACAATTCTGACAATCAGATTGTGGAAACCTAAATCAGAATGAGAGGAGTTCCCAAATCACAGAATCGAACGAGAATAGACCACACTCTTACCTTATACTGAAACTGGTTTCCAGAACGGGGTGGAATCCACACAGAATTACAAGAGGAGCCACAATCCACAGCACTTGAGAGGATGAGCAACACGTAAATTTTGAGAGAGAGAGAGAAGAGAAGAGGAGGGAGCGTACTGACGGTTTCCAAAATGAATGAGGGTTAGAATGTGACTGAGAGTGAGGGGGTTAAGGAAATAACTTTACAGATTTAATTACCTATCAGTAATTAGAAGGGGAATGGAAAATGACCCATTAGTCCTCGCCTTTAATTAAAAGGACTCCCATGTCGTGAAGGATTAAATAACTCATTTAATCAGCTTGTAACAAGATAGAATACAATGAAATTCTGAAATTAACTTTGGGTTATAACATCTTGCCTATACTTGTCACTCCGATAAACTGAACCAAAGGCATTGTTGCGATGTTCGTTTTGTAGGTAGCATCAATGCCTATGACGTATGGAAAAGTGTGCAGCAGTAATCTAGAGGTAGGGTGTGCGAGATCATGATTATGCCATCTTTTAATCACATTCAACACACACCCGTAGCTTGTGTAATACCCCTTAATTTTAAAAGGACAACCACATTTCTTTGAACCAGATGATCTGCGTAGGGTGATGACACCAGGTCGTGGTGTCCTTCGTTGTTTCCAATACCTCTCGCATGTTATGTGGAAATCTTGGCCCACTCGAGAACTTTGAATTATGGTGTAGATATGGTTGGGATGGCCAACACTTTCTACCCAAGCTTTCGCTTCTTCTTTACTCCTAAATGGTTAATCTATTTCAAATAAGAAACCTGTATCCACCACCAGAGGTCGATTATACATCTGTTGAATGTAGTCATCCATCTCTGCAAGGTGATCTTGAACTCCTTCATAAAAATTATCTCATCTTTCATCAGTAGATGAGTCACTGTCCTGCAATAAGGGTTGAGATAATGTTAGACGAATGTTTAAATATGCAATATTAGTGTGAATATGATTTACAAAAACATAAAATAAATACTTACTGCGCTTGATACTAGAACAAAATCATGATCGGAATCTGAAGATTAACTCATGTCTAGCTACTTGGACAATTTTACGAAATATTTTTTGGAAGAGAGTTAGGAGATAGAGAGATTTGAGAATATAGAGAGTGAGTGTGTGAAGATGAAGTGGAGGAGGCATCCCTTATATAGAGGTTGGTCATGAACTAATCACAAGGTTACAAGTTCAAAAACGGTAACCTGGTACATGTACCATACGTACTGGATGCAATCCTATTGTACGTGAACAGTGACCTGGTACGTGTACCTCTTCCTGGCAAAAGTATTTACCAACGGTAACTTTTAATTCACTTTGTACTGGATGCAGTCCCATTGTACGTGAACAGTGACCTGGTACGTGTACCTCTTCCTATCAAAAGTAATTACCAACGGTAACTTTTAATTCACTTTGTACTGGATGCAGTCCCATTGTACGTGAACAGTGACTTGGTACGTGTACCTCTTCCTGGCAAAAGTAATTACCAACGGTAACTTTTAATTCACTTAGTACCGGATACAGTCCTATTGTACGTGAACAGTGTGGTCATTCTAGATGATTACTGAAACTTCTAGCATAGAACAATTTAAGGTTCGAACCCGTTTTTTCAAACCGTTAATAAGTAGAAATAGAGAAATCCACACATTGTACTAAAGTCTATTACAACAAGTAAAAATAAAAGACAACAAATAGTTCCAAGATGTTACTAAAGTTTATTACATCTAAATCCTAGATGAGAACCACTATGGTGCACCATGCTAGCGCTGGTAACTATCCCATATGGATAAAGAGCTGAACACATCCTCAAGACCACGAGTTATAGCCCTTTGTTCATCTTTTGGCATCCCCTGACGATAGTACGACCAGTATCATGCACGGTTTTCTTGATAGTATGGACGTGCAAGCTCACTTGCCTCAGACAGTAGCTGCAACACACTTGGTCAGGTAAGTACACATAAAAAATAAAAGTGATATTTCATGATGTACTATAAAAATATGACTTACTAGCGTGGGATCCGGACGATGAACCAATGTTGTCTCATAACTCTGAGGGTTTAGGATCTTCGGATGTGTGTGCTTGGTGTACCAATCTAGGTAGAGTGGGTCGCAAGCATGCAACCACACACTTGTACGCTCATACCCTGGAACTAACACTTTAGGTGTGTTATCCCACACACTATACATGGGGGGGTACACACAGGTGTATGGTTGTTTTTTCCTCTTTTTTCGAACCTTGAGTTGGGTCTAATATGAGATTCAGGGATACCCTGAGTGTACCCAAACTGGCGTAGACAACGCCCTGGCATGTACGACTCATTCAACCCCTTAATCTGTATGGTACCTCTGTACCATGTACGTCCTCCATGAACATTAACATTTTCCTGACCATAGGGCAACCAATCAATCTACAATGTTTGATAGTAAAATATAAACAACAACGAAAGAGAAAAATAATAATGGTTCAATTTGTTAGCAACTACAAACACTTACATTAAGAGCAGTCAAAGCATCCAGATGCTCACGATAGCCTTGCAGTGAACGATGATCATGAACTTGAGAGCTAGATCTCACCTATCTTAGAGCCCAAGGTCTGTCATCATGAGTACGCCAGTCCAGGCTAATCGCTGGTCTTAAAGTAGGGAAGTATGTATAAATCCAGCACTGTGCATATAAAAAATAATAAAATGATTAAGCAGTACCAATTATTAATATCCAATGAGTCATCAGATACTAGATCCACATTAGGACACATACCTCAAGTAATGTCATAGAACCACCTATTCCACTGGAGCCGGCACGAGAGGCTATCCCGAGCTGGTGATATAACCATGCAATAGTACCAGTTCCTGTTATACCCAAAATTTTGACCCCCCTGGTTAAGGTCTACGAGGTTTTCGTGTTGCGAGGGATATTTCAATCAAGTAGTGAGAGATTTCGGCCCGATTGGCGTGTTCCATGGCATGGGGAGCAGCTTCGTCATTGTCAGGGGCGTTTTCGTAATTTTTAGGGCTCATAAGACCTCCTATAGGCTTTCTCTCTCCTCCAAAGGACACCTAAATCAGCTTGAAATGCTTTGATATTTTAACCCATGATAGAGGATGGCATTTTAAGCATAATGGCGTTGGAATTTTGATTTTTCGAATTTCCAATAATTTTCTAGCAATTTCTGACTGAATCTGACGGGAAATTCAATTTAAAAATATTCCAATATTTAAAAAATTCGGTTCCACCTCAGGAAATTCATAATATCCATCCTTGACATGTGGTTAAAATTTCACAGCAAAATTCCTTTGGGAAGTCTTTTAATTAAAATACCAAAGAATCTTACTTTTACTAGATTTTCTTTATCTTTAAGAAAGTCTATATAAGGGGATAGGTTTTTGGATAAAATCAGAATCTCATAACCTCAAGAACCCTAGACTCTCAAAGAAGGCAGTCGTCTCTCTCTCTCCACGTTTTTGAACTCCAGAGCCACAATCAAACACCGAAATCTCACCAAAATCAACACCAAAACATATTTTTCAACTCCCACAACATCATCAATCATCAAACATCAACCAAACCACCTCCAAAACGTGAAGAGCACCTTCAACAATCAACAACCAGAAGCTCGGGTCGAACACAGTCCAGAACCGGCACCATCGGAGCCTCCGAAGAATCCCGACGTGAAGAATCCTCTTGAATTTGAAGGTAAAACAGGTTACAATTCTACTTTTCTAATTCCCCACGACCTTATTAACTCTCTGCCAAATTTTGGGTTCAAACTAACCTTTTTACGCTTCTGTATTGCTGTTTGTTTAAGCTTCTGTCCAATAACTTGTTTACCAAGTTTCGTGCTTAATTCGAATTCAAATTGAGAACTTTCAATCACTAACGTCTTGTACACCTTTCAGGCTACACACCCATAAATTTTGAGCCAAAAACACCTTCGGGAACAGCCTCAACGCCGCCGTCCGAGGGCAGTCCGCACCCACGGACGTCATGTCCGGGGTCCCGGACTCCCTGTCCGTAAGCCCGGACGCCCACGGACGGCGGCGGGATTTTAAAAAAATTCAAAATTTAGGTTTTCTAATAATGTCCAGGCCCACGGGCAGCCTGTCCGTGGCCCCGGACTTTGCAAATTTTTGTTTTTCCTTTAATTTCGACTCTTCTGTATAATTAGGTTAACTGGGGTCCGTGGTCTCGGACATGGGGTCCGTGGCTACGGACGTAAGCAAAATTCGACCTAATTCTGCCTCCGAAACCCTAGTTTAGGTAGCTTTTAATTTCACTTTAATTTTCTGTCAAAAAATGCTAAAAAACACAAAAAAACAGAAGCTCGCGCACTTAGGTTAAAACGACTCGTAATAAGCCGTAAATAAACCAAGTAGAGGAAAAATGACCTAGGAAGGGTAATGAAAGTAATTGAACCCTAAATAAGTCGAATACCAAGCCCCCGAACCCGAACTCTACTTTTCCTGATTTACTCTAGGTTAAAATTAGGTGGCGACTCATAATAGGTTCCAGTGAGCTAGCTTAGGTTTTAATAATTTTTGTTATATGACATAGTTATTAATCTTAGGTTATAAGTAGACCTAAAACCCGATTAGATCCTAATCAGCTTAATCCACATAGGATAGGGTTTAAAATCGAGGCTCATAGTTCCCCATGCATATTTATTAAGCTTCTTAGCATGTTTCATGGGAGCTACTAACCAAAACAACTGTGGACTCAGACGACCATGTGATTTTCCAGCTAATATGGTGGTACCGATCAGATGATAAAACCAACCACATGCCTGCTTCATTGGGTCTTCATGTCCATCCCTACAGTGCTGCAACAAGCCCGCAATGGATACAGCACCGGTATTCCACAGTGTCTCTGTCATAGTTTCAACATCTCCCCCAAAATCAAGACACTCAGCCATTACTTCCTTCAGCTCAGGGGTGGACGACTGCCCTAGTAATGGACAACCATCGATGGGGATTTGCAGTATCATCCACACATCGTGCAGGGTAATCGTCATCTCACCGAATGGCATATGGAATGAGTTCGTATCAGGCTGCCACCTCTCCACAAAAGCACTGATGAGAGACATATTGTTGTGTGGCATTGTAATATCCTGTAGATGCTGTATACTAGAATACTTAATCATGTTCCTTGATGTTTTGCTAGAAACTTGATCTTTTGGCTAGCTAGTAAGCATCACCTTACGGGATTTGAAACTCAAAACCCCACGATCCTAGATAATGACCAATATTTAGCACTTACAAAACGTAGTGTGATTTACATGATCAAATACAGGAGAAGATAGAGAACATACCTGAGTTGAGGACCATAAGTCAAGTGCTACATGACCCCCGAAGCTAGTGATAACACTAGTGAGTAGTGGACCGCCAGGAACTAGCACCTCTGTCAACTTCCAAGAGGTAGGAATCACTGGAACCATCGCTAGCGCTGCCTTCTCATCAGTGTCATCCTCCTGATCCATGACATCATCATCTTCATCATCCTCTTCCTCATCCATGTCGGGTGAGTCATCATCATCAGCACCACCACCATCGTCATCAACACGTGGAGAACACTCGATCATCACATGGTCCTCATCAGCACGTGCGCGTGATGGGCGTGGTAGACGTGATGAACTACCACCGCCTGACGTTTGAACTTCAATCTGGTGGCTTCCTTCGTCCGAGATGTTGTAGCTAGCGCTGTGCAGTGGTTCTTCAAACCAAGCACTACCGGATGATGACAACACTGGCATGCGTCTCTTCGGTATATGATCGTACATCGCCGAGTCATCCACCGCTTCCCTTGGTAGTGCAGGTATCTGAAACGCTGGGTCGTTGAAAGATTGACCCGAATGGAATGATGAATGGCGTGGTGCTTCCATGAGGGGGGCAGGATTACTCGGTCCTTCACCAGGAGCACGTGCACGATGGTACGAGGCCGTCATAGACTGCTCCATAGTCTGGTCTTTCTTCTTCTTCTTCGTGTATACATGTTGCACTGCTTTTTTCAGTCTATCCATCAATGCATATGAATATATCACACAGTTATAATTCATTCATAATATTAAAATTCAACATAAAAAATATTAAAAAATAATTAAAAAATATAGGGTAAAGCCCTATTGTTGGGCTCTAGTCTACAATTCAAAAAAAAAAACAGGGGCGAGCCGCGCAAGGGCTCTAATCCTGCCAGGGAGACCCGCGCAAGGGCTCTACTACAACCCAGGTGAGCCGCGCAGGGGCTCTACCTCTATACCCTCGAGCAGCCCAGCTGCTCGCCCCATTCCAGGTAGAGTCGTCGCGGCAGGGCTCTCCTTAGCCGAGGTCGAGCCGCGGCAGTGCTCTACCCCATTGTTATTTGTTTTCAAAATTTTCATGTTAATTATGAATTTTCCATGCTAGATCTAGCTTAACTGATGTTAAATTTCAAAAAACTAACAGCAAATCGATACTCAGGACACCCAAATCTATAAGTTTGAAAAAAAAGAAAAACTCGCCGGAAAAATTTTTCGGCGGTGGTGCTGCGGTGGTCCGGCTGGTGGTCGTGGCGGCTCCTGCGGCGGCTCTGGCGGGGGTGCTGGTCTGCAGAGGGGAGAGTAGGAGGGAGAGAGAAGGAAGAGAGAGGGATGTAATGTGAGAAATGAGATAATCTAACTTGTTTCGACTATATATAGTACGAGCAGTTTTTACCCAAAATTGGCGTTTTCAACTACGATTCAATACGACATTTCTGAAAGTGTAACAATGTTAGTAATTTAATAAAACGTAAAGTAAAATGTCGTTTACTAATATGGAGTCACAATTATAACGTTATATTAATGCAATAATAACGGGTTTAACTTCTTTTATTACAACGAGTGCGTTTTTTACAGTTTACGCTAACAAAATGATTTTTTTGAAAAACAAAATTTACAACACGATAACATTACATATTTACAACATTAATATGATTTAAAAAAAATTTGTACTGTGGTGATTAGTAATTTTGTACTGCGAATAGCAACCCATAATTTTTAATTGTAACAACGAAAACGGTAAACGCACTGCACAAAACTAACTTATTCAAAACAGCCTGACGAAACCGCCGCCTGCCAAACACTAGTTTTCAAAACAGCCACAAAAAAACCAACACAAAACAACCAGCAAAACTACCACAAAACAGCCAGCCAAAACAACCAGACCAAAACAACCACTAAACTACCACAAAAAAGGCATGCCGAACGCAGCCTTAATGTTACTATAATAATCCATTATATAGCAATTGTTTTGTATAATTATTTGACATATGGTTAAATGTGCTAGAATAGATCCCTTAGATTTCTCACCGCATAGCCCGTAATGAAGAGATCAACCAACCGGTGGTGCCTGTCCGCAGTACGAGGGTATGTTGTAGATAGATGTTTAATGTTACTATAATAATCAATTTGTAATTACCATTATCTTCTTATGCATTATTGTTTGTGTGCGAAGGGTAAGAATCCAGTGACCCTGGGTGCGAAGGGTAAGAATCCAGTGACCCGGGGTCAAGCCAGAATTCCGGGGCGCCGACAAGTAGGTTTGCACTGGCAGATAAGTGTGTTAAAGCCTTAGGGCCTCCTCAGGTCAATCTTTATGACAAGATCATTGCGAGGGGATCTCAATGCATCAACTTCATGATGACGCTTCCAAAGTCACTGTTTCACTACAAAGAAGATATGACCACGATGATCAACTTTGAGGACATCAGAGAGATGATGTGTGGAGATTTCCTAAACATTAACATTATTCAAGCTTATGTAACGCAAGTGTTCTTTCCTTATATTTTAAAATCTCATAGAATAAGTATCTATGAAGTCGCATTAGCTATCTTTTTATAGTACATGTGATATAATTGATGTTTATTTCTAAGATGTCATGAGAAGAATATCACCTCCATTTCTGTGGTGTGCCTGGAGCATTTATCTTTCGACTCAGTCACTAGGGACCCGGCGAGGTTTTGTACATGGAGCATTGCTTCAATGTTGCTGAAGAAAAGAAGAAATTATTTTTGCTAATGTCGTATCACCAAACGTGAGTTATGATGTAAATTTACATACTAATTAGCTAACTTTTGTACCTTCATTCCTCATTTCATTTTGTATTTGAAATTGTAGCCACCACTAGGCTTTGTTTATCTTCTGCATCGCCACTACTTCTCTACTCGCTCTAGATCCACTAGGGCAGTGGAAAGAATTCAACACTGAAGACTTAATCAAAAGGTGAATTTGTATTACTGCTTAATTATTTGAGGTTCAAAATTAATTTACTCTTTCATTGTGCTTAACACTTTTGTTAATATGTGACAATGCTTATAAACGAACCCCTCAGGGAGAGTTTGCTGAAATAACGATAAAAAACATCAAGGTTCGGGTAAATCATTTATTTCATTCGTGCTGCTTATCGTTTTACACTTGTGAATTTTGGTGATTTAGTGCCCTAAGCAACCGGATTCCAGGAGTTGCGGGTACTACGTCATGCGGTACATATACGATTTCTGCGGGTACTTCCCAACATTTAGGAACTCTGAAGATAAGGTAATACGATAGACGGCACTGTCTTGTATTTAATTCTTTGTGCATATTTTTGGTGTCTTATCTTAATTTCATTATGTGTTCCATTCCTTTTCTTGTTCTGGATTATTGAGCAATTTGGCAAATTCACGACTTATGGGCCAATAGACTTGATTCATGTCAGAGAGAGCATGACGACCTTCTTTTTGAGGATGGAGTGGTAGGCTAGCTCGCTTTTTTGTATATATTGTAGTGGTATGAAACTGAAATGACATGTATAACAGATTTGTAGTGGTATGAAACTGAAATGACTTGTATAACAGATTTGTGAATTGCTAGCTGTTGTACGACTGTGTAAATTAAGATTGTAACAGATCTTTTTGCAAAATGTCTACTGTAATGAAAGCTGCAATATATTTGTTTGAGCAAATGCTGTTATCTGTTGCTATTGTGCGCAAAGAATGTGTTTTGTTGCTATTTTGTATAAGTGTGTTGCAATTGTGCAGTTTGTGTATATCTGTTGTTGTGCAGTTTCTTGCTCAATCTGTAATAGATTCCTGGTGATTTAATAAAAACGCAAAAAATTCAAAAAAAACCTTTAAATTACGGTTCCAGGAGAAACCGTCGTGCAACAGTTTTCCGTAATCGCGCCATTGGACATTAGATTACGGTTCCTGACAAAACCGTAATCTAAAGTCCAATGACACGCGTGCGCCAAAACACTTTAGATTACGGTTTTTTAAAAAACCGTAATGTAAAGTCCGCAACACGCATGACTGGAAAACGGTCTTTAATTATGGTTTTAAACCGTAATTAAAGACGGCTCCGTCTTAGGTAACACCCGCATTAACTACGGTCCAGAACCGTTATTATACGGTTTTGGACCGTAATTTAAGGGTTCTGTTACACAAGTGGGATTTCCAAATCTAGTTATTTGATTGTGGATGTCCAAATGTCATTCTTCCTCAGACGGACGCGATAAATCCATATGATCCAAAATCTTTTAGAATTATGAGAGACTTCCCATTTGATCTTATAAAGGAGACAATTATTCCATGGATATGTGTGCGATACATCTTCCTAGTGCAAACAATTTTCTAAACAACAAAGGGGGACTTTCGGCCCTTAGATTCCCAAAATGAAGGAGTGGAGAACCTTGTTGATAGACTTGGTGGTGTTCTTTAGAATCATAATAGAAAAGATCAACCCACCGCAACATAGACCATGTGTACGAGGGTGAGCCTACCAACATATGATAGATGCTTATTATCTAGAATGAAATTTTCACAAGGGGGTTGAAATAGGTCATTTTAGGTTGTCTTATTTTGATGAAATCCCAACATATCTAAATGGAAATGTCTCAACAAAGATATTTTTAGATTAGATGATTTTAGGGGTTGATTCGAGGAATCAACGTAACCCCACAACTTTTGTAAAAATAGTAATTGTAATAATTTTTAGTGTAGTTACAAAATAGTAGGTATTTTATATGAGTATTTTACATGTGAGTGACAGGTAAATTTTGTAATAAAAAATTAATAACAATAGTTTATAATAACATTTTTTATTGGCGCCGGTCCACCACTACAAACAAAAATATTACCGCTGTCCTATCAAGATTGTTGAGATTGCTTTTGACACGTTAGTCTATTTTAATATTTAACATATAAGATGAAATAATTTTATAAAACTAAAATTGTTGGATATATAGTTTATCAAATTAGGAATCAATTGAATAGTTTAAATTTTAAAAAATTATTTTATATATGTTAAATATTGAAATCAAAAACACATGACAATCCTACAAAGAAGGCGGTAGTTATAACCCATAATCCCTATGACGACGTCCCTTGGAAGACCAAACAACCGAGTTGAGCAGTCGAAGAACTGGACGGACCACCAGAATACAAATATCAAACAAACGATCAAATGCTGAAAATGCAACGTCATGACCACTAATAAATTTGGTTAATCAATTATCCCGTTCTATGTACTTAAGTTTTAATTAACTATCCGTTCAATTATTGCACAAAAATGAGATTATCAACTGTCCATCTACTGTCAGATTAGCCCGAATCACGTTTTCCAATACGCCGCCTATCATCATCGAGTCCATAATCATCAACATCGATCATTGGTCAGGAAGTTTGTTGTTTTATATTTGCAACTCCACGAGAAAGATGCTTCTCTCTGGCTGCTGCGGACATAGCGTTGGCAAGAATAATGGGTCTGTTTGTGATTACAGTTTGGATGAAATTGTCTGAATCCACTAACACCAAACAGATATCAATCTACGATCTATCATCTAATTTATGGTCATTGCATCATAAACTAGCGAAATCCACAAATACAAAATGAGACCGAATATCTTTCCTCTATGCGGACCACATGCAGGAAAATGAAACAATTTCTCTATATAGTATTGTCTATATAATACTCCAATGTGTGGATATAACTTTTGCTTGCCATGTGAGAAATGCTACCGCACGTTGAACGCTAATGAAAACAATAGTAGTATAATATAACATCAAGAGAGTGGTGAAGACATGAGCGAACTGTTAGAGATCGATGTGCAATGCTTACACTACTAAATCATTCAGCTCATGATTTGCTAAGAAAACATAAGACTCACTTAAGCTTAAAAATGATATGCTAGCTGATCAACAAAGATTTGTTGGACCGTTGACCGCCGCTAGCTAATTGCAGGTACATGGCAAACCTGGATAGAGAGTCCAATTTAGAATAGGGTTATAATAATGCTAGAGTGAACAAATTGAGCAGCAGACGATTTTATCAATTGCATGAGATTCTTTAATTAGAATTAACCTTTGTGTCTTTTTCCGAAGAGCCATCTTTCGTCTGGGATGTTATCTTAAGCACTGAGGTGCAGCACCCTTTGGTCGAAGAGATCCTGACCCAAGATCGTATGGTGGTATGGTGGTCGATGATCCAGGAGTGGATGGCGGTAAAGCTGCTAGTGTACTTATTGAGGGCTTTGAAAGCGACAGGTTTTAATGGAGGATGCACAGTCCCACTGGTGCAGGTCGTGAGTCTCCTCAGATGATGACGGGGGCGGGAGATGAGGATGAACAAGAACTTAGAATCTTATTTGATAACCATGAATTCCTCTTAGGGTCCGAACCGGTAGCCTAAAAGCCCTAGAGAAGTAAGGACTAGATGAAGCTTATGTGCAGAAAGAACAGCTCAGATTCTCTATTAAGGACGAAAGCATTCCCTCGGTAATCTTGATGATATCATTCGTTCGGTCATGTCTTTTTATTGGTATAATTGTAGTATAAATGTGGTGGTCTCCGCGTGGATTCCACGTGGGTACTACATTCTACTCCAATAATATACTGCCACATATAAAACAACCACAAAACAGCTACACCAAAACAACCACAAAACAACCATACTGAACGGAGATGCGGCGATAACAGATGCTAGTGACAGTCCTCTAGGATAGAAGAAGGATGTCACTAAAACTAATTCTAGAAAGGAGCATCGTTTTACGAAGTCCTCGTTTTTTTTTAATATAAATGATGCATATATAAATGGAAAGAATTACATGATAGTTAGATACATAGGGGGCCTATGTATCTGAGTACAAAACCTCCTAATCACTGAGGCAAAGCGGTGATACACTGACGAGAAGTTCCAAGGCCAGCTGCCTAAATACACACACATGAATACAAACAGGGACTTCCTACATACAAAAAGCTCCTAGGAGCAGAGGACTCTATCAAGCCAATCAAAGTCTGTACCGGCTGAATTCATCTTCGTCCATATGATGGCTTTCATGGCCGCCTTGATATCAGAAATTATGAGGGAGGGATCTCTGGCTTGATTGGCCATGGCTCATTTGCATCTTTCAATCCAAAGATGGTAGACAACGTTGGCGACAGCCGCTCTTTTCACCAAATCCGTTGGGCGCCGTCACCTGTAGTAACGATTGATCCAGTCTGTACAGCTACGGAGGCTTCTCCTGTTCGTGGGGATACCCAACCAGTCACAAGTGCTCCACCAAACTCTGCTCGAGTACCTGCAATGGAAAAACAGATGGTCGCTTGTCTCCTGAGCACGCTCACAGAGCCAGCACCTGTTAGCAAGACAAATGCCCCACGATTGGAGCTTATCACAGGTTTTAAGTGTACCTTTTAGAGAAACCCAAAAGATAAATTTAGCCTTGGGGACAGACCAAGACTTCCAACAAATATTGAACCAGGGGAAGGACTGGGAAGGGGTAGAGACATCATTATAGAATAAGCTGACCCTAGGGCGGCTAGGATAGGAGTGGAAGAGGGAATATGCATCATTGGGTGACCCACATTGCTTTATCCACCAATCCCTAGCATGAAGGATAGCTTTCCAGATCCAAGGATCATTCCTTTTAGAGGCGGTCGTCCAAATGGAGAGATTGGGCAGGAAGAGCTTATGGATCCATTGGATCCATAGGCGCTCTGGGTCATGGGTAATGGCTGAGATGGTCTTGAGCATGAAGCACATGTTCCATTTGTGGATATCCTTAAGCCCAGGTCCACCATTTTTCTTAGTGTTAGTAGTGTAGCTCCAAGCCACAGGGGGAGCGGAGCTGCTTTCTGCCTCTCCTGACCAAAGGAATGACCGAAAGCACTTGTTGACCCTTTTAATGACCGACTTAGGGATAGCTATACAGGAGGCCCAGAACCCAACAATACCAAAGAGAGTACTTTGGATGAGCGCAAGCCTGCCCGGAAACGAGAGGGATTTGCTGCCCCAAGATGTGATAGCTTTACGGATGTTGTCCATTAAGGGGTTAAAATCAGCAGCTCTAGGCTTCCTTGCTGTGATAGGGATGCCAAGATAGCGGAAGGGGAAAGACCCCTGATTAAATCCTGTGAGTTGGATAAGCGAGTCAGCAAGCGCAGGAGTAACCCCCCCCAAGAATATGTCAGATTTGGTTGGGTTAGGCATAAGCCCAGAGGCATCAGAGAAAAGATTTATTTTGTCAAGCATAAGAGTAATGGAGCGCTTATCACCTCTACAAAAGAGAAGGGCATCATCTGCAAAGAAAAGATGGGAGATACGGAGAGGTTTGCATGATGGGTGGTAGTGGAAGCCTGGAGAGCACTGTAGTTGGTCAAGCAGACGAGAGAGCATATCCATAACTAGGGCGAAAAGGTAGGGGGAAAGGGGGTCCCCTTGGCGCAAACCACGCTCCCCTTTGAAGGATGCTGAAGGGGAGCCATTGATGTTTATTGAGAAGGAGGTGGTAGTGACACATTGCATAATCCAATTCCTAAATTCCGGGGTCGTTGAGATTTAGTAACTACTCCCATGCGAGTAAATTAGCTTGTAGGGGAAGGAGTATGGAAAAGTATTTGAAAAAAGTTGAGAAATTATAAGTTTTAAAGGGAGGTAAGGGTAAGTTGGTGGTTATGCTAGTTTTGGTAGCGATAACTGCTGTTTGGGCTTCTTGTCCATCCTTTCGGATGATTTGGCTATCTCCCTCTAATTATATAAAAAAAATGAGGTGGAGACACTCAAAGCCATGTTATTCGCTAATTACTTGAGTAAAGTTGATAATTACTATATTCTTCCCCTGGTCATTACAGAAATGGTCAATAATCCTCATCACTGACGTCGTATATCAGAATAACGACAAAGAGTTGTATATTTTGACTAATGCACATATGCTAGTTAGGCAAGATTCTTGTTCATGGGTAGTTAGTAGGAGGTGCAACGTGCACAAATGTGCAATCAATCAGCAGATCACATGTAAGTTAATGAAGTTATATCATGAGTATGAAACAGAGTAACAAATAATAATAGATAAGCTTACGCAATTCTAGAAAGAAAATTATTCTAGCAAGAATTCATCAGGTCATGTCATTTTGACATAGAATAACGTCCCATATAAGTGAAATTTGAGTAGAGCACAAATTTATTAATCAAGGTTATCAATAGGGTCTCTCTCTAACTAGAAAATTAAGTTGATAAACAATAAAATGTCGTTTTCATAAAATGATCCTACTGATGTAAAGCATGTGCCACACGAGAAACTGACTGATCACGGTCATATGTGGTAGAAACATCCAATGTGGGTAAGACATGCATTAAATGTTAAAGATCATGATCATACATACATTAATAATACGTGCACGAAGACAAGAGGAAGCTATGTCACAAATCATGACGAATGAGAAGCACAGCATTGTGAATTATCTAAACTGGTGGGTCTTGCCATTCATTATCCCTGACACTGAAACTAGTGCAACTTCTTAACTATTAGCAGTTTAATTCTATCCCGGCCGGTTGAAGTGGGAGCCTCGTGAGTATGATCAAGACAATCCAAGATCATGAAACTAGGCATGGTTAAACACATAATGAGCTTTCAACTATTTTTAATCGTATTTGCTGTTTTCTTTCTTTCATATATACGGTGGATAATGCAATGATAATATATGATCACTTTCTCTTACACTGATGCCACAAGTTAGAGACCAAGATTGTAATGATCCCAAAATCGCCCTGGTTCTAAGACCGTCACACATCACACGTTTATTATCTTTTTTTTTTTTTATAATTGAGGCATTAGCCTTATATTAAAGATAAAAGTAACCTGACAAATGTCAGTCGGGCGAGCTAAGACGGGCCTCATTAAAACCTCCTTAGGCAAAACCCGGAGGGAAAAAGCCTAAGATGGGAAAGAGTACCCAGCCCAACCCCCATGATTACATCAGATGGCATACAAAGATACAATTCCAGTATCCAATCTCCAGACATAACATCTCTTACCCTTATGCATCATCCTACTAGCATATAGCCTATAACAGACTCACCCAACACTCCTAATACATACGATTCTACTAACCCTTTCTTCTCCTCACCCTCTAACCAAAACGACCATCCAAACAGCCCGCCCACAACTACAAATAGTACCCTACCACAAATCCTTGTTGTGTCCATGTGCACTTCTTTACTCCTCTACCTATGTATCGATCACTTCTGACCCCGACTACCTCTCCTCAAATTCTCGCCTGAGATTGGATTTGATCGATGTGGTTAGCTTTGGTGAGACTTGTGTTAGGGTGTAACGCCCCTATTTAACATATTTATAGCGGAAATAAAATACTAAAGGTGTAACAGACCATCGGGTTCCAAACACCCGACACCAAACCTCAGCAATTACAACTTAAAGGATTACAAAAGTCACGGTCTAAACCTCGAGAAAACTTAACATAAACATAACAGTAATAAAATACATTAACTCTCCACAAAACCTAATCTCATCCCCATCACTCGTTCTCTTCGTGGCCACCTGTATAATAATTCGTACCTGCAAGATAAAACCAAGCAGCCCACCCCGGGAGGGGTGAGTCAGTTCCCTGGAATGGAACTGGTACGATTCTCAAAAACAAAACCTTTAAACATATCTCTTAAATAAGCAATAACTTGAAGTCAAACAACTAAAACAAAATAGAGGAACAAGGCACTTAGAAATCACCAAGTCACAGTTGACAAGATAAGGAATAGAGATAAATAACATAAAGGTAAAGTTAGTCAATCAAAGTCACACCATGAGTTAGTGAACATCCATTGCTTATGTTAGATTCAGTTCCAGTCAGGAGTAGAAAGACTCAAATAGTCTCAAGGACTAGGAATGAAAGATGGGATCCGAGAACCAACAACTCAAGAGTGGAATAACACCAATCGGGAGAGATGGCCCCCACCGCCAGATATAAATGTCCATATGGACGAGGAATATATAGCCCCCTGCTGTCAGATATAAATGTCCTGGTGGACGAGGGATATACAGCCCCCTGCTATCAGATATAAATGTCCTGGTGGATGAGGGATATACAACCCCTTGCTGTCAGACATAAATGTCCTTGTGGACGAGGGATATACAGCCTCCTGCTGTTACCGGTGAAAACACGCGCACGTCACAACAAAAGACTCAGCTCATGGATGAAACAATATCCAGAGTCAAAGGAAGAATTACCAAGATTGTCCTTTTCCATATTCCTACTAGATCACTAACTGCACCAAGGCAATACCAAAACACTCAGTCCTACAGAGTGTAGAAGCGTAAACCCTAGGCACTAAATGTCTAATGAAACAACCAAGTAGAAGGAACCAATAACCATGTAAGTTTCACATTCAAGGCTCAGTTAGTCACATCAAGTTGAGTTAGCCACACAAACAGTTTCCTTTTGCAATTCCTTTAAACTCAGTTAGCGTTTTTTGAAAACGTCTCATAAGTCGGTCAGTAAAAGTATCGGAGTACGAGAAATCATACCTGGTATGTGAAGAAGCAGTAACTAACTCGAATGAGTGATCCCCCACTAATAACCAATAATTAAGGTGTTCCAGGTATTGATTAGTTAAAGAACTACAACGATAAACAACTTCCATTCTTACTAGTTTATAGTTTCTAGTTACAATTACTCTCTCTTAAGGATCTGGGCTAGATCCCGTTAATTAAATCTTCCATTAGGCTCATCTCTTAATCTAGAATGATTTAGGGTTTAACCCTGAGAATGGCCCAAACTCTCTTTGAATTGTTTAGGTGGGCTTTGGAGTTCATAGACTTGGGCCCAGTAGGTTAGTCCAAGTCCGTGTTACGTTTACGTTGTTTAAATAAATTCCCCAAAAAGATTCCTGCGAGATTTCGAACTACGACAGTGAGTTTGTTTGTCTCAAGAGTACATTTAATTTTACTTCAATTACTTACTCTTAACCATAGGGTTAGTTTAATTAAACTTTTAGGTTATCGTTGACTATTTTTTTTACAACACTGATTGAGGTCCTAAAGTTTAGTATATATATATTCTTCTTATTATATTTCCCACAAGGAATGTTATTTCCTTCAACTATTTTTAATGTATATATATATATTATATATATATATATATTAAGATTTATCCAGAACATTTTTAAGAAATTTATTGTATTTAATTATATCTAATAACTTTTAGACATATCCACAACCGATATATGGTTTATAAAATAAAGTATTTTCCTTCATTTATTTAGTATATATATATATGCATGTACATGTATTAAAATTTATTTAAATCATCCTTTATGTAGCTTATTGTATTTAAATTATCTCTATTAACTTCAACATATATCAGCATCCCATGTATGTTCTATAAAGTATTTCTTTTATTCCATTTTAGAATATTAGCTTCTATAGTATTTAGCTAATATAAGTGTTGATTTATTTAACTCCTTGTATTAACCTAAGTCACTATCTTATTCCTTTTATATATGTGTGTGTGTATATATATATATATATATATATATATATATATATATTTCCTTAGTTTTAACTAAGAATGTTAGCTTCCATATTATATAATAAATAAAATGTAGGTTAGTTTAGTTCCTTGATTTAACATTAGTTTCTATTTTATCTCTCTCATATAAGTATATATATATGTAAACAATTTTTACCTCACTTAAAAGTTAATACCCAAAATATTTATAAACATACTGTTACTAGATGTTAATTTAGTCTTCTCATATTTTCCCAACCTAAAAAGTTTATTAATAAACTATATTTTAATTTCGGTTACATCAAAAACCTTATATTATAAGATAACTTATGAAAAACCTTATAAATACAATTTTTAATCCCATTTGCTCATGTCCAAAATTCCCCAAACTAAATATATAGTAACTATAACATTTTATACATATTATAAATTTTTTATTTCATAAAAATATCTTTTTAAATTATCCAAATAATTCCATAATACTCATAACTTGCAAAAAACATAACTTACGTTTACAAACTCAAAACTGCTATTAATTTACATCATAATAAACTACATTTTATAAGGAATCCATGGTTAAAATTTCGTGTCAAAATACATTCGGGAAGGCCATTGAATAAATCTAACAAGTTAGGGTTTTATTCTGGAATTTATAAAACTTAAAACATTTTAAAACTTCTACGTTTTAATCTCGGTCGTCCGTTTCTCTTAACTATGATCGGACGGCCACTGAAACTCGAGTTCTTCAGCGAACTCAGCCGACGACCCGAGTACTAAATCGATGATTCCTCTCAACTCACAGAACCAAATCGACTGATTTTTGTTTCATTGAATTCAAAATTTGATTGTGGTTCCAATGATACCGATTTCGCTAGCTATAATGCAGTATACATCAAATACGATTCTGGGTTTAACTCGGTTTAGGGTTATGTCAGTTCGAATTCGATTTTGCCAAATTCTCCTAACACAATGCATAATAAGCGAAATTGAAAGCTGGATTAGGTCAGTAATGAAAAACTGAACAGTATAATCGGAAGAATTTGATCGGAAACTCACCGGAATTGCGTGGGTAAGTGAAATCAAATTCGGGTTTCCGGAAAAAAACTGGACTTCGAGTAGTGAAGTTTTCGGATCTATAATTTACAGTACAAATCGAGTTAGGCTACGTTCTTAGGCTTAATCAAAAGAGGAAACATAGATCTACAGATTGATAGCAAGAACTTACCCTAACTTGTAATACACAGAAAGAAATCTACACTGGAAGTTACGAGTTTATACCTGCGTTTTCTGTATGATTTTATGTGCGTGACAAAATGAAAACTTTAGACATCTCGCTCTTCCAAACGGTTACGAATCAGCCTTGGTCATCAACATGAAAGTTGTAGACGAGTTAGAGATCTACACAACAAGCTAAAGAACTTGGATTTTGGATGAAAGACGAAGAAGTTATGATCAAACGAAAGTACCTTACCGATCACGTTTTCTGGGAATCTTGGTTACGGCTTTGCAGGGAGGCGACTTTGGATCGATTTTCCTGCGGATGTAGGAAGAGTTAGGTTATGTGTGAGCTATGGTTGTAAAGAGGAGATTAAGGAGAAGAGAATGAAAAAGACGGCACTGGAAAACTCTCAAAGACGAGTGAGATATCGGTGTTTAAAGTTAGGGAAAAAACACTGATGGAGGTTTAGAGATGTAGCGAATTTTATGCTAAGTACCGGCGCGCTGTGTGAGCTTGACACGTGGCAGTTTTCAAATTTTTGACTCTAAACTTCATTCTATCATAACTTTGGCTAGGATGATCCATTTTTGACGTTCTTTTTATCAATCTTCTTGGTTTTCCCTAACCTTTTTATTGGTATAGGTTTCATGGGCTGGTTTGACCATTCTAAAAAAGTCAACCCTAGCAAGGCTTAATAAGCTTTATGGTTTCCATGATTTTATATTGACTTTTATGATTCAAATTAATGTTCCAACTCTTTCTAAAATCTTTATAATATACTTGGAGTGTTTAGAAATTTTTCCAAGATTTATTGACTTATAAATCTTATTATTAAATTCATATAATAATATATAGTAATCTAATATTTATTACTATTCTTTAGGGTTAAATAGAAGAAATCCCCTAATTTAATTTCCATAATTCCAATAGTAATATAATAATTTATTATCATAACCATACAATAATTTAATAATAATAGTATTATTTATGGTTTAATAAAAGAAATCCCCTAAATTAATTTAAATTAATTTAGGGGTATTTCAGTATATCCCCCTTAAAGGAAACTCCGCCTCGAAGTTTAAAAATCAACTTGAGACGATAATAATTCCAACGAATTTCCATACCTATCCAATCCTTAATTTCCATCCATTCTATTTCAATATTCCACTCGCGATTACTCAGAATCAAACTGAATCAAAATATACCAAGATATATTTCATGATGAAAATCAAAGGTCACATACTACTGTGTCATAACGTAAAACTACGTACACACATACACCTCTCACTCTACTTATAATGTTCTCACTCTACTAATAATGCAACAGGGCATAATCCGGATGAGGTAACGAAGGAGTATGCCAGTATATCCCCCTTAACAGAGCTAAGGTACGCCCTCGTACCGCTACTAACGTGAACCACAGAAGGATAGGAAAACATCATGTGAATAGATGTGGGTACTTCACTCTCATAGAGTCCTCAGTCTCCCAAGTAGCTTCCTCAACCCCATGATGCTCCCAAAGAACTTTGACTAGTTTGACTGATCTGCCTCTCGTTTCTCGGACCTTCGTGTCCAAGATCCGAATAGGAGTCTCCTCATACCTCAGTGTAGGCTCAACCTCCAATCTCTCTGGCTACAGTACGTGAGAAGGGTAAGGCATATACTTCTTCAGCTGAGATATATGAAACACGTCGTGTACCTTCCCCAACTTCGCTGGTAGATCTAGTCTGTAAGCAACTGGGCCCACTCGCTCCGTAATCCTGTACGGACCGACATACTTAGGGCTTAATTTCCCCTTCATCCCAAATCTGAATATACCTCTCATCGAAGACACTCGTATGAAAACCATGTCACCCAACTGAAACTCGAGCTCTCTGGTACGCTGATCCCCATAAGATTTTTGTCTAGACTGCGCTTGTAACACCCCTCTCAGTAATCACGATATAATCTCTCACGTAGCAATAAATAAAACGTCTCGCAGCGGAAAAACAAATAACCATTACAAAACTCACTCGGGTGTCACCGGCCGTTACCCGCCCATGCAAGCAACGCAGCCAAACTACATCCAACTTCCAATACAAATAAACTGCTAACCGCAGTGATAATGAGAAACTCCTATACATCATACTAAGTCCATAACCATAAACATCGACAAGTGAGCGACTACCCAATCCTGAAGAATACATAACCTTACCATAAGACCATACACCATCTTCATTGCTATACAACATCTCCAATTACCCTGTTCCTGCTCTTCAGCTCCGACAATGATCAACAACCTGTAATGGTGTAGTATCAGCGATAGACGCTGAGTATGTCGGGCCTGGACCCTAATGGTCACTTTCATTTTAACCATCTTATTATTAGATTGGTTTCATGCTTTCCTTTTTACAGTTATAATCAAAACTGAAGCATAAATGTATAATATACATAATCAACCATCCAAATATCCATAAACATTTAACCATCCATCCAATCCAAACAGTCATAGAATAAATCAAACAACATTTGTATATCGAACGTATCGAGTATCAACAATATATTGTACAATGTACAATCGCTGTAGCGTTACCATCCACTGTCAATTTATTTTAGTTTGGCTTTCAAGCCCCATCCATATGTACAATGTACATTCGCCGTAGCGTACAGTTCCCATAGTTAATTTACCTTAGCCTTGAAGGCTCCATCCAACCATCAACACACAATAAAATAACCACAAGTTTAACCGATGAACAACAAAGCGAAACAACGAGAATAATAAACAAGTATAAAGTCTCGTCCATGGTTTTGTTCGCCACTGTATAAGTCTCAATTGTTTTAGTTGTTCAGTTATACCTAGTGACAATGTCTCGTTAAAACGACATGTCTCTAGTTACCCATATATTATGGCGGGTCACCCACGGCAGTAGCCACTCCAACGGTAGAGTCTCCGACCAACGAGCCATTCTAGCTCACGGGAAATTTTCTTGATACTTACGGACCCGTACGCGGACATCCTGGTATCGTTTTGTGATCACAGCGCGCACCAAGAGCCACATCCTCTTGGCTTTACTTCCATTCCATTAATTAATTAATTATACCATCGCATCGCATTACCAAATTTCTAACACAGCAGACTAAGGTCATTAGTCCAATCCGGAGTCTGTAAACTCGGGATCCAGTGCTAGATACAAGAGCGGCGTATAGAAAGGCCAATGCTCCGTATAAAAGTCTCAGATAATATGTATATGTTATTATCATAGTGCTACAACATTTTACTTACGTTCCTTATATTTCATATAAGATAGCACCATAGCCGCTAGTTCGTTTTATATATATAGGTTCATATATACGAACCAATACTGTTAACTCAACAACAGTAAATGATAAGCAGCTATAAATATACAGTTCATGCATATTAATTATCACATTCAGACAAACAATCTTATCACAGATCACACAACACCATACAAGTTATATCAACCAAATCCGAGCCCAAGGAGAAACCTTAGGACAACTCGGATCAAACCCCTTTACATACCGTTCACCCTGATTGTATTACGGTGGAGTATGAATCAGCAAGATCCTATGCTCCGTGTAGTCCGCTAGCTCGTCGAGCGTCTTGTCAGAGGTACAATCTAAACGGTAATAAACTATAAGTCAGTCTCCATGACTTACTACATCCGGTATCTCCGAATAATAAGTAACCCCGACAGTTCACCCCTGTTTTCTACAGTTGTTCGTTACGGGTTTCTCTAAAACAGTCGGTTTTGTTACTTATAACGCGTACGTCATAATATTTCAACTGTTAAGTTTAATTCACTATTTCCTTTTTGATCTTACCCACCATCTAGTTTAGGTACGTAACCCATAGTTGCATGTATGCATGCATGATTATATTATATTATATTCTTTTTCTTATTGTATCATTTATTTTATTGTATGCTCTTTCGTATTGTTTTATTTTCCCACCATCCTTCATAATTCGACATGTTGTATAATCCCTTTATCTTTAGCAAATAATATTTGCTTCCAAAACTCATAACTTATAGTTCGTAACTATATATTTTTTTTAATAACCACCACCATTAAATCATAGGATTTCCAACCAAAAATATATCCACCTTATATACATCACTCTTGTGTATGTATATATTTACCACGTAGGTAACTTCCATGAGTTTAATAAACTCTTATATTTTATGTTACTTTTTATCATCTTTTATTAGATGATTATTCCCATTAGTTGTATCATATTGTACAACTTATATTAAGATGATTATCCTAACATAAGTAACATTTTATGTTGTATAATTACAACTCCTAAGGTTTATTCAATAAATACCTTAGCTTATAAATCCCATTTTTTTTATAGTTTGTCACATTATTTTATGTGAGTACCCTTCCTTATATTAATTCCATTAAACCACCTTAAAACCATATAATTGTCATAACATTTATGACATTGTAGACCATAGTCTAAAATTCATTTTCCAACTCTTATTAATTCGGTATATCCCTTGAATTTATTTAAATTCCCTTTTGCCCACATAACATCATGTAATGTTATACAAAATACTAATACCATTTGATATGATATTTTTATTTCCTTTAACTTATAACCTATAGTTTCTATAGAAAACTATTGTATATTGCCTCATAGGCATATACTAAACCTTACACTTTTCCTTAAACCATAATTTCCTTTATTTACAAAATCACCCCTTTCTTTTTACCATGTTATATTTACCATTTAATATAACATTTCTAACTTACAAAAGAGTATAACCTATGGTTATTTTTTGTAAATTCCGAACAGCCCTTGTGCTATTCTATAGTTGCCATTTGGCCCTATTTATAACATATAGTTCACCATATCATTAAAACTATATTTTATACACATAACTTATTAAATTCTCTTAATAATTCTAAAAATCACCAAATTCCACCAAAGGGTTATAAATATCCTTATTACCCATATACTTTCAATATTTACCATTCCACCATCTATTTTTCTCCAAAGTGTCATAATGACATTATAACTATATATATACATATTTAGTTCATTTTAAATTCCAAAATCCACCAAATAAATTCCTAAAAATTCCTAATAGCCCATGGGTGTTTAAAATACCATTGTACACCCTTTATTTTTGGTAATAACATATTTACCACATGTTATAAAAAAAATACTACCTTAAGATACTTATCTTATTATAACACCTTAAATAAGTTATTTAACTTATCTAATTTGGTCAAAACCTATCATATGGTCAAGGTTGACCACCTTAATATTTCCTTGACCACCAATTCCTTATAATTACGGTTTGCACCCAAACTTTCTAGAAATCACCATTTAACCCCAAAACTTTACAAAATCTTATAAACTTTATTTTAACTCCATTTTACCTCTCATTTTCGGCCTTATTATTCTAAAGCCCCCAAATTTAATTTAATTACACCTAATACCCCATTTATTTTCAGTAATGCATTTATACTACTTAAACTTAATTAAAAGCTTGTAAATGCATAAATAAAATGGCCTAAAATACATGGCCTTATTACAAACATTGGCTTGCAAAATAAATTACACATAAATGTCCCAAAAACACTTATAATTCTCGGCCTCACCACACACTTTCCATTTAATTACCAAACTTCCACATAATGTCTTAAATTTGACATTTATGTTACTTAATCACTTAGATAAATTTACTAAGCCATTTCTTTAAACATTTTAAGGTCAAAAATGACCTATTACCATGTTCTCTCACGGCAATTAATATAGAAATAGCTTAGAACATTTTAACTTAGCAAAGTTAATGTTTAAGTGATTTATACCTTGATTTAGCTTGAATAATTCCTTGTTTGAATTCGGCCAGCCTTGGATAAAATTTCCAAAGCTTCTCTTGCATGTTTCAAACAGCAAACAAGGCCTAGTTAGTCTCCAAGAAAGATCTAACCATAAAGAGTAATTTAATGTAAGATTTAAGGCAAAAATCACCTTAAAAATGCAAGGGAAGTTCAAAGTGGTTTCGACCTGAACCAAACACACCACAAGGTGTTAGATCCACCATATTGACATAGGAAATAGTTAGATCTCGAAATGCTACCTTGTTGTTAGGTTTTACCTTGGAAAAATGCCTTAAAAGAGGGTTTCCTTTGGATCTCGGCCATCCTTGCTCCAAATGGCTAACCAACAGATTCCACATGAAAAGGAGAAGAAGGTGAGGCTATGACCAAAGTTTCACAGCCGAACTTGAAGGGAATCAAAAGTTATGAGCTTAAAGCACATTTTTACCTTAAAATGTAGATTTGGACAACCTTGGTCCCTCTACTGGTCTCAACCGAGTTTAGCTCTTGTTCTAACCTTAGAACACTGAGAATAAGCCATAGGAATTGATGAGCCACGAAATATAGGTGTTGGTAGTGAAGAGATGAAGAAAAAGAGCTAAAAATGACATTAAAACACTTACATTAAGAGCTTAGGAGCTAGGTTTGCCTTCCATGCTCAAGAACACACTTGAGAGCTTCAAAGGAAGGGGAGAGCTCGGCTGGGCAGAAGAGAATCGGACAAGGAAGGGAGAAATGAGTGGAAAGGCTTGAATTATTTGAAAAAGTAAGTTAATTTTCAAAAAGTAAATGTATTAGGTAGGAATTATTGTCAATCAAGGACTTATGCTGCCTCCTCTCTTATTTCAGCCGATTTCCATGGTCCAAGTGGGTCAATTAATTGACCATTGACATACTTGGTCAATTTGACTCATGCGGGCCCCACTTTAGGGTTTTATTAATATTTTAATATTAAATTTGTAAAAATTCGTAAATTTCTGGAATTTAATTCCTAATATCATATAATATGATATTTTATTATATTTAAAGGTATTTATAACCTTTTAGCCCATTTAAAACCAATTTAGAAGGCGATTACACAAAAACGTGCTTTAAGGAGTTTTAGTGCACATTTTTGTGTCGCAAGGTGTTTCTGGGCTTGGTTTCTTTTAAAACGGTTTTGTTGTGTTCCTTACATGATACTTGATCATGGTATTCAATTTTATATCATTTAGAGGTCATTTGATTTTTAAGGTTTTTCTAGAGCACCTTTTTGCCCTTTTTGACCTTGAAGCATGTAAATGCTTTTTCTTTGTGTTGGAGTGTTGTCCAACGGTTATAATATGTTTAGTAATGTGTTAATATGCTTAGGACAAAATTTTAGGTCCTAAGTAGTTCATTTGGGTATTTATTTACCCTTAGTAGTCAAAGGGTGCAACATCTTGATTTGTGTTGACCACTGTTGTTCTCAGTTGACTTTTAAGGCATGTTTAGGCCTTAATTAATGTGATTAAATATTTAATCCGTGCTTTAATAATTTGGGGTATTTCAGTCTACCCCCCTTAAAAAGACTTCGTCCCGAAGTCTCTTAATCAAATAGGTAAGTATATATAAATGTATAACTACCCATTGTTCCCATAATGTATATCTATGTGATATATCATTTACACACATCGTATTGCGCTTATACAGCACATAGCCATCACGTTGTGGCGTTAGTTCAATCATATATGGATATAGGTGATCCATCAGCACCATCATTTCCTATCAGTTCTACCAACCCTGACAACCTCCCTGAGGTGTCCATAACATTCCATTGTTCCACATTCCATATCTAATGATTCATTTTGTATCTAGGCGATACCATATGTAATCATTCTATAAAGCAATATGAATACATATCACAAATAGCATAAGAAAAGTACTACACACATGGTGTACATGCAATCATTCAAACAAGTATCTCATAAGATACATACATTCAAGTGTACATCACACACAAACAAACCAAACAACGCACGCCCCGCGTACCAACCATAACCAACAAAACCAACTCACTGTATGCTATGCATACTAAATAATTCACATACTAATCAAACAAACCTCGTATGCCCCGCACACCACCAATTCTTTGTATGCAATGCATACTAAACAAACAAAATTTAGTGTACACCTGTGCATAGCCAAGAGGCTCTACCCCCCTTAAAAAGGGTTACGCCCCGTACCCCACAAGTATACAACAGCCGCTCAACAAGGAGCACTGGATACTTGGCTCTCAAAGAGTTTACCAACTCGTGGATTATCCTCATATCAGAGAGACGGGTATGACTCTAGCCCTTCAGGGCTCCACAAAACATAAAGGGTGAGGCACTGATCTATTTGTGCTCTCTCCCAAGTTCATTCTTATGGGCCCACTCGCTCCGTATGAGGTGCAGACCCATGAATCATAGGCTCAATTTGCCTTTCCCTTTTTTTTCCCATTGCTGTGAATCCACTTGTTTGGATCACTAGCATATTTGCGTGTGTCTTCTCTCACTGATATTCAGCTTGATATGTAATATGACATTGGCTACTGTTAGTACTTAGTGCTCTTTGCACTTGTCTTTGTAATACTAAGACGTACCAGCCTATATGTCCACAAGGATGATGTTTGTCATCCATGTCTCCTGGTGGTTTTATTCCGGAGTAACACACTGTTATCGTTCTTCTTTTTTTTTTACACACTCGTGTTGATATACACTTTATCTTTCTGCGTTCCCACTAGATTAGTAACGGCACGAGTGCAATACCAAAACACTCAGTCATACAGAGTGTAGAGGCGTAAACGCTCAACAGCTAATATCTCATGAGTCAAACAGATAAGATGTGCGAATATCCTGTGAGTGGTACATTCCAAATCCATTGTTCTTTGCTTAAGGTATCTGCTATCATATAGCTTTATCTTTTCTCCTCTCCGTTTTCCTTGTTTTCTTCGGTGTTTTCTGCAGTATTATTGTATAGTACGGTTTTTCTCTTCTTTTTTCTTGGGTGTTACTGTCCTTATGAGGATTCTACATATTATTCCATACGGGTTTTTCTCTTTTTTTTTGGGTTCCTGTCTTGAACTGTTTCCCTGTCTTCACTGTATACTGTTGTTTCTGTTGAAGGTTCTTTTTTTAGCCCGTTGGTTTAACTGCGGCTCTTCTCGTCCATCTTCGAGGTAATCCGTCTTACTGTCCGTAGAATGGAGTTGACTACTTCTCGTGTTCCTAACACTACTTGTCTACTTGCATGGGGTACCGTACTGATACATTACTACTTACCCGACTAACTCATAAATAAGTCTGTCAGGCCCACATGCTCCTAACGGAGTGCGGTCGTCCCATGTCTCGTTTAGTAAACTGGTAATGTCTGTCACACGGTTGTTGTGAAGTATTCTTTTGTCAATCTCCCTTTGATGGATATCCCTTTTTTTTTTCTCTTCCTCTTCTGCTTTCTTCTTCTTTTTTTTGTTTCTTCTTCTTTTTGCTTCTTTGCTTCTTTTGTTTTTTGTGTTATAGTTCACGTTATCAGTTATCCTGTAATAAGTGATATTGCCTTTGTGGCAACCGTGGTAACTTGTATCATAGACTAGTATTATTCAACTCGGTGTAAGTAAAATCCGTGCTATATTAGCAAACTTGTTTCTCCCCTTTTTTTTGATCTCATTGAGTACAACACATTTTTCCTTTTTCTCCCTTTTTTTTTATCATATCTCATCCATAGTTCATATTCGTCCCCTCATCCATGTAATTGGATGTATTGCAGATTGCATAATAGCTTGAGCAACTTGGCTCTTCACTTCCCAACCATCCTCACTGACGGTGGTGCATCCGCAAAGGGTATGCTTGTCCATAAGGACTAAACATGTACCATTAGTAGTGATTAGCATTAAATGCAAGTATATTCTGATGGTATTTGGCTAGTAGCCCTGTCTGAAACTTCCTCGTACGTTTAAACTGGTGTGTTTTTTTTTTACAGTCATAGTGGCTGTATAATGTGTCCAGTTGCAGTGGTTGGACTATCGGTCCTTCCAAAATTGCATAGGTTTCTAATCTTAGGGTTTGTATGAAAACGTTTGAAAAACATCTTTTTTTTTTGGTATACATATAATAAAAGACTTAAAAGTAGTAGTTGTTGCAGTTGCATTTGCAGTTGCTGTTGCTGCACTGTGTAGCAAGTGCGCAAGGCAGATGGAAATTTCAGTGGTTTATTGTCATAGCGCTTGTAATAGCAAGTGCGCCATGCAGGTGGAAATTCTGGTTCAGTAATTCCCGGTCTCATTGACTCTTCGTCATTTGAGTATTGCTACATGATAATGTAAGCATTAACATTCTGTTCATATATATATTTCCGTCAAGGTTTAAAGCTTACTGGTACTGAGTACACATAATCTCAGAAGTCATACACAAATGGCGAGTGGTCCCCGACACACTCCCATATACTAATAACATAAGTCTGTTTAACATCCAAGGTAAGTATACAACATAGTAATCGAGTCTTCCACCAGCGGTCTCATGGAGTTAGGGTACTCATGCCCTATCTACTCCCTTGCCCTTATAGGCTCCAGCATCAGTAGATGTCTGGCCATCCTGGCCGCCTCGTGGTACTTCAGATCCTCCAGCTGAGGTCTTCTGAGTATTCTTTGGTGGCCTGTAATTACGGCTCTCTGGGTTCATCCAGCATTCGAATTCTCTAGGGCCCTCTTTGTGGCAGCACCGACACTCGACTTTGCGGCCTTCGCAGTCGACCCCAGGATGGTCCTTCCCACAACACTTACAGTAAAAGTGGCGCTGGGGCTGTCCGGTGCCTGATAGTAGTATTTGTTTAAGTTAAAATCTGTTGATATAGAGGTTAAGGTCACAATTGAGTTTTAAGAGGTAGGCGTTCTCACCCTTAGGAGGTGCAGATCTCAAAGGCTTAGCGTCTATAGTTGGGCCGGTCAACCGAAGGACGGGCTCTTTCCCTTTCTTTCCCTGGTGACCCTGCTGCCCTTTCTTTTAAAGAATTTCTTGTTAAAGGTTTCGGGTCAGCATTCCTAAAGGTATTTAATATGGTAAACAATTTAGAATGGGATAAGTCCTTACTTCCCTTCTTCTGGCTATTGCCTGAAGATGCTCCTCCACCCCCAGACTCTTCCTCAGGGTTCTTCCTTTTCTTTGCCCCTAGAGTCTCTTCCCGAGTCTGGAGCATTAGCTCCGTCCTCGAGGCAGCCTCATAACACTCTTGGAATCTCCTTGGTAAGTTCTCACAAAGTTAATTGGTAATGTAGTAAGTAAAGAATTTTATGGCTTTCATGTTAGTATCTGGATGGTAGTGTAGAGGGTAGCACCCATCGCCATCTGAATGCGAAATAATAGTCCTCCCCGGAACTTCTGACCCTCACGGTCTCTGAGTAATCCACACCGGGAATGGAGTCCAGCGAACCAATGAATCGAGCGTAATACTCATCCACGGTCAGACCTCCTTGGGTCAGTGTCTCTGACTCCTGGCGCTTCTTCTGTTTGAGATGTGCTGGGTAGTACTTCCCTCTCAGTAACTTGACAAAGGCAGCCCACGAAAAGTCGGGCGTAGCCAGGTGATGGTCCTTGACCAACCTCCACCAAGTTCTGGCTGCATCCTTCAGATGGAAAGCAGCAATGGCGACCCTCTTGTCGTCAGGTACTTGTAAAGCTTCATAGGCCTTCTCATGTTCAACAATGTAACGCTCCAAAGCTACGGGGTCTGGCTCCCCAGAATATGTAGGTGGTCGGGTCTCGCCAACTGACTTCGGCCAGTTCGTTTCCTTGGGCTGTGGCGGGTGGGCTGGTGCTCCTCCTATCTAAGTACTCAGCTGTGCAAGAACGGCTGCAACCGTCTCAGCAACTCCTGTAATGCCGGGGTCACCGCCTCCACCTCTTCCAGTACCACGCCCTCTAGTTCCACCAGACATCTGTAGTACAGTATGTCACATAAATACTCGGTAAATTACCGTACACAACCAATAGATATCAAGTTGCCTTAAGGCTAACCTGTCACACAATTTGCGTTACTAGACACAGTATCTTTCTAAGACGAATCGTCTCGTAACTCCTAAATGTTTCCCAAATTTCCCAAGTCCTAAGCTCACTGTCTTAACCTACTTTCTCGTCATCAGAGCGGTACTCCGCTCTGATACCACTTTTGTAACACCCCTCTCAGTAATCACGATATAATCTCTCACGTAGCAATAAATAAAACGTCTCGCAGCGGAAAAACAAATAACCATTACAAAACTCACTCGGGTGTCACCGGCCGTTACCCGCCCATGCGAGCAACGCAGCCAAACTACATCCAACTTCCAATACAAATAAACTGCTAACCGCAGTGATAACGAGAAACTCCTATACATCATACTAAGTCCATAACCATAAACATCGACAAGTGAGCGACTACCCAATCCTGAAGAATACATAACCTTACCATAAGACCATACACCATCTTCATTGCTATACAACATCTCCAATTACCCTGTTCCTGCTCTTCAGCTCCGACAATGATCAACAACCTGTAATGGTGTAGTATCAGCGATAGACGCTGAGTATGCCGGGCCTGGACCCTAATGGTCACTTGTCATTTTAACCATCTTATTATTAGATTGGTTTCATGCTTTTCCTTTTTACAGTTATAATCAAAACTGAAGCATAAATGTATAATATACATAATCAACCATCCAAATATCCATAAACATTTAACCATCCATCCAATCCAAACAGTCATAGAATAAATCAAACAACATTTGTATATCGAACGTATCGAGTATCAACAATATATTGTACAATGTACAATCGCCGTAGCGTTACCATCCACTGTCAATTTATTTTAGTTTGGCTTTCAAGCCCCATCCATATGTACAATGTACATTCGCCGTAGCGTACAGTTTCCATAGTTAATTTACCTTAGCCTTGAAGGCTCCATCCAACCATCAACACACAATAAAATAACCACAAGTTTAACCGATGAACAACAAAGCGAAACAACGAGAATAATAAACAAGTATAAAGTCTCGTCCATGGTTTTGTTCGCCACTGTATAAGTCTCAATTGTTTTAGTTGTTCAGTTATACCTAGTGACAATGTCTCATTAAAACGACATGTCTCTAGTTACCCATATATTATGGCGGGTCACCCATGGCAGTAGCCACTCCAACGGTAGAGTCTCCGACCAACGAGCCATTCTAGCTCACGGGAAATTTTCTTGATACTTACGGACCCGTACGCGGACATCCTGGTATCGTTTTTGTGATCACAGCGCGCACCAAGAGCCACATCCTCTTGGCTTTACTTCCATTCCATTAATTAATTAATTATACCATCGCATCGCATTACCAAATTTTCTAACACAGCAGACTAAGGTCATTAGTCCAATCCGGAGTCTGTAAACTCGGGATCCAGTGCTAGATACAAGAGCGGCGTATAGAAAGGCCAATGCTCCGTATAAAGTCTCAGATAATATGTATATGTTATTATCATAGTGCTACAACGTTTTACTTACGTTCCTTTATTTCATATAAGATAGCACCATAGCCGCTAGTTCGTTATATATATATAGGTTCATATATACGAACCAATACTGTTAACTCAACAACAGTAAATGATAAGCAGCTATAAATATACAGTTCATGCATATTAATTATCACATTCAGACAAACAATCTTATCACAGATCACACACAACATACAAGTTATATCAACCAAATCCGAGCCCAAGGAGCAACCTTAGGACAACTCGGATCAAACCCCTTTACATACCGTTCACCCTGATTGTATTACGGTGGAGTATGAATCAGCAAGATATGCTCCGTGTAGTCCGCAAGCTCGTCGAGCGTCTTGTCAGAGGTACAATCTAAACGGTAATAAACTATAAGTCAGTCTCTATGACTAACTACATCCGGTATCTCCGAATAATAAGTAACCCCGACAGTTCACCCCTGTCCCACCCCGGTTTTCTACAGTTGTTCGTTACGGGTTCTCTAAAAACTCGGTTTTGGTTACTTATAACGCTAATCATAAGATTTCAACTGTTAAGTTTAATTCACTATTTCTTTTAAATCTTACCCACCATCTAGTTTAGGTAAAACCCATAGTTGCATGTATGCATGCATGATTAATTATATTATATTCTTTTTCTTAGTGTATCATTTATTTTATTGTATGCTCTTTCGTATTGTTTTATGTTCCCACCATCCTTCATAATTCGACATGTTGTATAATCCCTTTATCTTTAGCAAATAATATTTGCTTCCAAAACTCAAACTTATAGTTCGGAACTATTTTTTTTTAATAACCACCACCATTAAATCATAGGATTTCCAACCAAAATATATATCCACTTATATACATCACTCTTGTGTATGTATATATTTACCACGTAGGTAACTTCCATGAGTTTAATAAACTCTTATATTTTATGTTACTGAAATACCCCGAACTTAATACAGGGATTAAAATTAACTTAATACGTATTTAAGGGCCTAATGGTACCTAATTAATAACAGTAAGGAAAAATAAATCCAAAAGCAAAAGAAATAAAGAACGCTTAAAAGGCGAAAAACGCTAAATAAGCGTTATATAACCATAGGAGGTATGAGACCTCGGTTAGCGTATTATATGGATTCTAAAGGCTTAATAAGTCCTAAACAATATATGGGAACAACTCCCGAAGAAAACGGATCCAAATAATGAATTAAACCGCTAATAGAGCTTTAGAGCACTTTTCGAGAAAACCCGGAAACGTGACTTTAAGTGGTCAGACGGACCCGTAAAAATTATAAATCATTAAATAATAATTATTAAGCATTTATGGAAGCTTAATAACTAATAAAAATAATAAACAGAGAAAATTCCGGAAAACGGACCCGGTTAGTGAACAGTACCTAAACCGGGTAAAATAACGAGCGTTTTCTGTAAAAGACGAAAAAACGCTCCAGCTGGTATAACTGTAGGGGGGCCGGTTTTTATCTGTCAAACAACTCCCTCACACACACATGTAACTAGCTAACTAATAAGAGAGCAAAAAGCAAAGAAAACAATAAAGTAAAAGCTACTTTATCTATCTACTCTCTCACCTCACTTTTTTATTCTCTCTCTTCCATTCCCTCCTTCCTCATTGTACTCCCCCTCTTCTTCTCCCTTGTGGCTGCGATTTTTAGAGCTTCAAGAAGCTCCCATGGCAACTCCACCTTCTACCTCATGCTCCATCCTCATGTAAGCTCCAAACTCAAAAATAATTACATATTTGAACTCCCCTCATTCTCTACATTTCCCTCTTTCAAAATTCGAAAAGGATGAGTTTCATCTCCATGGGTTTTCCCCATTTGAAGAGAAAAGCACACCATTATGGAGCTTGGAGTCTCCTCTTTCCAACAAGGTAAAAATCTACTGAAAAACTCATGTTCTCTCCACCTTCCTTTCATAACCGATTTTACCCATATGTAATACCTGTTTTCTCCTCTTTTTAAGCAAAATACCAACCTAGCAATGGTGGTGGATTCACCTACTTGAACCAAGGGCTAAAACCCCTTCTAAAACTCTCCAAAGGTAAACCCTAGAAATTTCATTTCAAACACTTCAAGGAATTGACATTAATTTAAGGGATTAGTATATTAATTATAGTGTTTGTGTTCATTGGGTGATGGGAATGGAGTTTGGCAACTCCATTCCCCCACATGGCCGATTTGGGCAAGAAAGGAAGAAGGAGGACAAATGAGAAAGAAAGAAGGAATTATAAGCTCAAGGTAAGAGCTCTTTACTAATGTTAAATTTAGCGCATTAGAGTAATGGGAATGGGTAAACCAATCTAAAGAAACCAAATAATGTATTAGTAATGTAATTGAGGAAGTTTGAGTATTTGTGAACTAGTATGTGAATGGTGGGCCTTAGAGCCAAGTGTATTGTGTATGTGCATTAGTGATGTGGATTGAGGAAGTAATGGTGTACTAAGATTTTGTATGTGTGCTGGTAGAACCCTTGTGGTTTGGCTAGATTAGGAATGAGTTGGATGAAAAACACATATGTGGAGGAGTAAGAGATGTAGAGGGACTATGGCAAAATTTTGGTAGGAATATGTACATGTAGGGATGAATTGGTGAATGGAAAAACCAAGGGTGTATTGGTAGTAAGTAGAGATGTCTAATGACTATGAGTAGTAGTTGTGGTAAGAGAATGAAAGAATGTAAAATCTGTAGCAAGGGTTGTTGAATGGTATTGGAGGAACTAGGAGAACTTATGTACTTGACCTAGGAATGAGTGTTGGACTTGAAGAGGTGAGACAATGCATTGTAGGCCTTGGAGATGACATTAGGAGAGGAAATTATGTATGGAGGAAGTAGGAACCAAAATCTGTAGCAAAGGGGTATCAAATAGTATAGAAGAACTAGGAAAGATTAGTGTGCAAGAATTGGTAAAAAGAATGTTGGACTTGGGCATAGGTGGTATAATTGCTTAGAAATGAATTGGCATGGTAATAGGAGATGTATTGGGATGCTAGGAGTGACATTGATAGGGGAGTATTGAGTGGTAGAAGTGGAAACAAAAATCTGTTGCATTAGGAGGAGTAAGAACTAGTGTAAGTGTTGAGAAGGAGTAAGGAAAAATGTGTAGGTGAAGGTAGGAATTGAGTAGTAGGTTTGGTGGATGAACTAAGGCAATTTGAAGGGCCTAGGTATGTTTTTAAACATGTGAGATTACATGTAAGAAGATTTGAGAAACAATGGGTAAAGTATGGGACTGAAAACAGAAGTAAAAATGCAAATACTGTGGCCGGACCGAACTTAGTTCGGTCGAGCCCAGATTTACAAAGACGAGAAAGCTTCTGGAATCGACCGGACTTGCAAGTTCGGTCGGACCAGAAAAATTCTCCCGTCTGTAACCTACTGGAATCGACCGGACTTGCGACCGGACATGCAAGTTCGGTCGGCCAGAAAAATTTCCGTCGAGTAAGCTACTGGAATGGACCGACCTTGCGACCGGACTTGCAAGGTCGGTCGGGCTAAAATTTTTCCGTTAAGTAACTTACTGGAATGGACCGACCTTGGGACCGGACTTGCAAGGTCGGACGGCCCTGGAATTTTCACCTGATGTAACCTACTGACTCGGACCGAACTTGCAAGGTCGGTCGCAAGTTCGGTCGGGTCAAAACTTACAAAAAAAAACTATAAGACTATGGTTAGTATATGTATGTATTATATGTATACCCACCTATACGTACGTGCATATATGTAAGTAAACCATTGTTAAGTAATTAAAAGTAAGTAAATAAAATGTAAGTATAAGAATGTGAAGACCTAGTAAGTATGAGTTAGGAAGCGTAAGGGTAACCGAATTAAGTTAATGATAGTTAGATTAATTATTCGGTTGTATGTATATCATAGGATTTGAATTGTGAATACCGGAGGAACGTTGGGATACAAGTACAACGGTAAAGGTATGATTTCTTCATGCCCTGTATCATAATCTGGTTACCCCGATTTGTGTGCTTATTTGACCACCTAAATAAGATAAATGCATGAATCGGACTATATTGCACTTCTGTGCTTGACTTATGTTGTGCTTGATATTTATTGTCTTATGCACTAGTTTGTATAATTCATGAAAATATGAATGATGATGAATGGTATTCGAACCTCGTATTGTACTTGTGTAATGTATTGTACCTCGATGTATGTGTATATGTGTATTGTATTATTGTGGCTTGGATGTTGACTTGTGCTAATTCCTAACTATCTACTCCTAACTTAAGTGAGAATTGGAATGAGTACAGTCCGATATAGCTTCGGCCATGCGTGAGGATGCGGAGTCCGAGAGGTTGGCTGCAATTCCTGACTCTTAAACTGGTCCGCGGCCCAAATCCCTTAAATGGGTAGCATCCCGGATTGGTGAGCAAGTAAATCCCGGTGGTGACAGTGGAGTGGTAGTCCCCGGGCCGGAGACCTTATATGAGTAGTACTAAAGTAAATGTATGAATTATGTAAGTATAGTATGTATGTGTGGATAAGTAAATAAAGGGAGTAATCTCGAAAACCCGCCAAAGTATGATTAAACTTAACATGAGTAAGAAGTAAGTAAGTAAGTATGGATCGTAAGTAAGTATGAGTATGAGTATGTATGTGTATGAAGTAACGAGTAAAAGAGTAATCTCCACCCGATTAACCCGGGTGGACCAATGAAGCTAACAAGAATTGTATATTGTGTATGTAACGAGTATGGTATTTCGGAAGAAGGTAAGTATGTATTGGATGGTTTATTGTATTCCTTGTATGTAATGTAGTGTATGTATGAATGCCTTGCATAAGTATTGTTGTATTGTGTATAAGAGCATGTATGCATGTATGTTTGAATGAAATCAACCGCATGTATTCGACCAAGTGGTCGGCGTACCCTCACTAGTACACGGGGTATGCGGTTATCATGCTCGGCGAAAGCTGACCCCTTCGGGGGACATTTTTTAGTGTGCAGGTACCCGAAGCGAATATGGTCAAGGAAGAGACCGGAGGCACACCCTTGTAATTAGGAGTAAGTAGTTCGTGAGGAACGGGTAGTAAGTAGTCTCGTAGTGAGTACGTATGAACTTTGAAGAGGTAGTATATTTGTATAAGGATCTTAGTAAACTCGGTATGTGGACTATATTGTATGGTATTTAGTATTGTATCGAATGGAAGGATGTAGCGTGTATTGGCGTCTGGAACATATATGGTAGATATGTAATACTCGGGATTCCGGTCCATCAGACCGATGCTGTAAGCAGTAGTAGTAGCCTTGTTAGCCACGTGGGTGGTTAACGGCATTGTATCACCCATTGTATGTAAGTAAGTATCCGCTGCGTGTATCTGATGTGTAAGGAGATTGGACGGTAAGCGTGTATTAATGGTAGGGGTGTTACAAAAAGTGGTATCAGAGCGAAGTATCGCTCTGATGACTGGAAATACCGAGCTTAGGAATACCCGAGGGAATTAGAAGCTTAGGGCTATGGGCTGAGTGATAGCATTAGAGATATGCTAGTTAGGAACTACCGGTGAGTACCGGATACCTACAATACCAGTCCCGCCCGCCGCAAACCCCACTGTATAACTTGGGAAAGGACGCCAGAGAGAAGAAAAGTCTTCTCATACTCGGGGAAACCCGATCTGGCAGTTGTGAAGCAATCACACGGTAAACAAGAACCGACACATGGTAGATTCCAACTGGAAGTCCCGAAGATGGATCCCGGTTGAACCACAACACCGCACGTAATAGCGGTAGGATGGACACTCCAACCACGAGGAGGCTACAACATGCAACGGCATGGGGCGACGTGCTTAGCAGTCGCGAAACCTAGCTAGTCAACCAACAGCAGGACAGAAGCACTAACTGTGCAACGGAATGAAAAAGGGAGCAGTAACGGAACCCGAGACACAAGTCTACGGGATAGTAATACTTGAATAATACCACTAATGGTATGCTGGCCGACTAAGGATATAGTCGGGAGCGGTTAACTCCAGAATTACAACGCCACTAAGGTTGCAATACCTGGCCAATATAGCTCAGACAACTACAATAACAACCATGAGATATAATCCAAAGGACTACAAGAGTAGTGCCTAAACAAGGAGGACTCAGTGACCGCCACAGATGGGTGGGAACGAGCCACAAGGAACGACACTAAACCAAATAGAGCGGGAATCTCCAAGGATTGGAGGAGTACCCAGATCTACGACAGCCATGTCTAGACCACCAAGAAGCTACCTAAAGGAGCGAGTATACCAATTATAGATCAATAAGATCGAGGGAAGCGTCAGCGAGACTAACAAACACAAATGGAAACCATACCGAGATTGGCATAGGATTATCCAAAAACCACCGATACCACGCACTTGCCAAGGCAAGTGCAGTAAAGACAGAGATATGTAAAGGAACACTAACACGTCACAAGTACATAGTAATGTACGGTGACCGTAACGAAACAACCACAGGAATAAACATCCTAAAAACTGAAGGAATAGAACCTTGGAAAGGCCTAATGGCCCGACCACTGTATTTAGAACATACCAGTCAGCGAGAAGCTAGGCTTGGTCAAGACCTCAAACATGGCTATGCCATGGGAGATTTCTTTTAACACCGAACCATTGTTTTAAAACCCAAAATTTTCTTTCACAACCATAAACCTTTTTTAAAACCTTGGATTTTAAAACCAGACCAACAACATTACGGTGAGTATCAAAGAATGATACAAGAGGAGTTGACAATAGAATACTTCACCTAGGCGTGTGGCGAACACTACAAGTGTACCCGTTACGGGATGTGGGACAACCGCACTCCGAAGGAGCTTGCGGGCCCGACATATAGTCGGGTAAGTGGTAACGTGTCAATATGGTACCCCACGTATGTATACATGTGTGTGTGTGACACACGGGAAGTAGTCAACTCCGTTCTACGGACCATGAGTGAGTTCAAACCGGAACAGCTGGACACCTCAGACGATCAAGTATCAAGGAACTCAGAGAATCCATCTGGAGATGTGGAATAAAAAACTAGGAAGTGCAAAGAGCACGTACTAGTAAGTATAGACATTGAATATGTCTCAAATAATCCAAGCAATTACCTGGCAGCTGGATGGGATGCCCATCCTAAACACATTAAGGCGAATGCCTAACGTGAACCTAACAATACTCAACAAACGGGGCGGAATCCCCAAGAGCAATCACAAGATTACTACGAAGCACAATCCATAATCGGAGAGGATATTTAAACCTAGTCTAGAGCACTGGGAGCAAGTACAGACGGTCTACCCAACGATGGGAGACGTTATGACCCAAAAGGGGGAATAACTTAATACAAAACCATAAGACGGTATAGAGGACAACGTATGTTATAGACATTAGCCGGATGTAACGGCACAGCTACCAACACCCAGGAGCGATCCTTGAAGGGTGTCTGCGTTAACAACAGTTGAACAAGCGTAACGATATGAGCACGGGAGCTAAAACGAACACTCGGTTAGGGACCGAAGGGATTTCACTTGACAGGAAATGCCCTAAGATACTGAGAGGCACCTATTAATACCATTTGCCTAAAAAGGGTCTCCTATGAACGGAAGCGTGATGCCACGACTTACCATGGAGCCCAATAAAACCTCCAACCTAGGACGGTATACATGGAGTGGAGACATGTACGAGCAGCTTGCAAAGAGCATAGCTTGCAGCAATATGGCTCTAAAGCCATAAACCTGATGCGTGGTGTAACCTTAAAACGGTTGCAAAACCCACACCATTACTAACAAGACTTGCAAGAGGGATTGCCTCATACGACAAGAAATCAACAACTGGACCATAAATTCAAACCCAACATTCTGAGTGGCTTGGAGTAATGGCCAACTCAATGTCACTGTCACTAGAGCATCAGCCTAGTATACAGTTGACGGAGTTCTTAATTACCGCCATGCCTTCTGTAGCAATGGTAGCACAGAGGCATGAGAATCATGATAATGCCAACATTGGCCTAGTCACACTTGGACACTACGAGGAACCCAAGGGAAGGTACCCCTCGTCAACCGAAGATCACAAATGCGGTGATGATGTGAACCTTTAGGAAAGGCTTCCACTTACTATAACAATAAACCACGCAATAGATATTGCCAAGGGGTATGGAATAAGGAAATCAGATCTCCGAACCATTACGACTTAAAGGAGTAAGCATACTCCATATGTACTCAAGCATGTGGTGAACCATTGTGTAAACACCAACATAGCAAACCTTGTCATTAGACCTATGAGTGGAGACAAACCCTCAACAAGAACCTTCACTTGTCAATGATAGAATACTCTCCAATTGGAGAACGGGACCAGAAAACCCTTGAAGTTTCTTGGGATGTCCCGGTGATGCACATACGAGTAGAACTACACAGCAAGAGCCTATAACCAATGTTCTGCACTGGAGGACAATAATTGTCAAAAACAATCAATGTGAGTGCACGTTGCACATCACGAATGACCAACGCTCAAGAGAGCTTGAGCGGTAAATTGCTTTATCCTTGGTCAACCAAATACTTGGTAAATTATATCACAAATGATGATAGAATGTGAGGTAAGTTAACCTACACATAAAACCTAAGTGGAATAAGACATCTCCACATTGGGAAGATAATAAGATTGCCGTATGCTACGACAACCGCCATACACACAAACACAGGGAACTCCTAGTATATTTACACCATAAGGAAATGGTGCCAAGGACAATGTCACTAAGTAAAAAGGAACTACCACAGTAACAGAAACAGTAAAAGCAATGTCGTACAATGAGTAAGAATACGGTGCGCAACAGGCGACCGCTATGGGGGAGTAGTTAAGCAAAAACACGGAGTATGAGTATGAGATGACACACAGAAATATTCTTTCCTATCACATGAGTGACTTACTGTCAAGCGTTTACGCCTCTGCACTCTGTATGACTGAGTGTTTTGGTATTGCACTTGTGCAGCTAATGATCTAATGGGATGGCTAAGGATATGGAGAATGTAAACCGTAGTGAACCCTTCTTTTCACCAACAGACATGGCAAGCCAATTAAGCAAGCTTAGCAACAACCGTGCGGCCTAAGGCCAAAGAAGCACGAAGAGTGCGAAACACACTAACAATCACAAATGTGAATTCCAATGGAATAAAAGGTGAAGAGAGACTTAAGGAAGTCACTAGGACCGACACATATCAATGCAAGGTCATACAAGTAAAGAACACTTGTACTGAACCAGGAGGACGGGCATAATTCAGAAGCTAGTGACAACAGAGAAAGTACTACAACTAAGTAGTGACTTAACCTCGCCCGACAATAGGTCGGAGGAGCTTAATGAATAATCGTGGAAGCATAAATAGCATGTGCAGTAGATTACCAGAAAGCTGGTTATAAATCTTAAACTCGTTGAGTTCAAACGTGGTAAAAGAATACCGCAGTTGTTTAGTAAACCTCATTCCCATAATAGACGGATGAGAAGGTGACGTATAGCACATTAAGGATAACAAGAAGGGTGAATAACCCAAGTTATCAGGGTCGCGCAGCAGAAGCTAGTGGGCCCTAGCTACCTAGTGAGTATAATACAATGGCTATTAATGCCTTGAAGCCTAATAGGCTAGAACCGAATGAATGATGAGTTAAATAAACTCATATAGGACTCTTGGTGCAAAGACTAAACCGTTGGTATGGTTAAGACCCTTTGACCAGAGCATATTCTATGTATACCGTAGTGAAGCTAAACGCTTCAGTTTGCCCAAACTGATTAAACCAATGTTTAATAATAATAACATATGGTAGATTACGTGGGCGTAATCCCTTTTAAGGGGGGTAGAGCGAAAACCGCTTAATGTAAGTTTTATGAATAAAACACTTAAACCGTAATGTGCATAGCACAAATGAGAATCAAATTGATGATTGGTACTATGTTAAACAAACATAAGTACTCATTCATATTGTAATTATGGTAACTAGGCATTAAACATGCAAATACCATAGGAGGAATGTACCTATCTTGTAACACCAGTGTAAGAGTATTAGTAAAAGAAAAGTAATGAGTAGTGGACGGAGCTCCACAAGTATTGTAACCTTTGAAGAAGTAGTACGAAATGAATGAGGATAGTAGATGAATGAAGCTTATGAGTAGTGGGATCGTAAGTAAAATATGTGAAACAATTGAAGCCAACTAAATCTTATAAGTGTAGTATTCCGTAGTTAGAATATAGGAGATGATGGTGAGTAATGGATGGAAGTAGTGAGGGTTGATGAAATGAGCATTAGGACCGAACCATGGAGTAAAGCATTTGGGAAGTAGAGTGAGGACGATTGATGGATTGATTCCATCCTTTGGAGATGTATGAATTCGCAACCACGACTAGAAAGAATAAAAAGATAGAAAATGAAAACAATTAAATTATTGTTTGGTTGAACCTGATGTGGGAAGTCGAACTTGATCCTGATCAGATCAAGGGAAACTGAACACAAATTGGGGTGGAAAGATAGTTCAACACTGATGCTGATCACATCAGGGTCGAATGATTCTCGAAGCTCCCCTCAAGTGGTCACAAGAATCACACATAGGATAGAAGTAATGAATATAAATTGGAACTTAGAGTTGGATGCTTTAGAAAGATTTCTAATTAGCTGTTGGGAAGGATTTTTCCTTAGACTGAGAATAAGGATTTGGCTAGAAGCTTATACCGGAGAAGATAGTAGTGTAGCATATGGTATTATTCCAAGGGCAGCAGGACATAGAGGAGTCCTGTGTCGAGATGACCTGAGTGCCTGAGGGATTGTATGTGTATTGCATTGCTTTGGGGATAGCTTTGCACTGTATGTATGTGTGAACTCTGTAATGAGGAACCGGATAGTTAGTAGTAGTGCGGATTGGAGAGTAACTATTGTATATTAGTATAGTATGGTATGTAGGAACCTTGAGGGATTTTGGGAATTGTTGTAAGGAGGAAGGATGTATGACTTTGGCACTAGGCAAGTATAAAGGAGTAAGTATAGTAATCCCATAACCGCGAACAACTTTGAGGACAAAGTTTCTTAAGGGGGGTAGATTGAAATACCCCGAAATTAAATACAGGGATTAAAATTAACTTAATACGTATTTAAGGGCCTAATGGTACCTAATTAATAACAGTAAGGAAAAATAAATCCAAAAGAAATAAAGAAACGCTTAAAAGGCGAAAAACGCTAAATAAGCGTTAAATAACCATAGGAGGTATGAGACCTCAGTTAGCGTATTATATGGATTCTAAAGGCTTAATAAGGCCTAAACAATATATGGGAACAACTCCCGAAGAAAAAGAAAAAGAAAAAATAAAATAATATGAATTAAAACGCTAATAGAGCTTTAGAGCACGTTTTTCGAGAGAAAACCCGGAAACGTGACTTTAAGTGGTCAAACGGACCCGTAAAATTATAAATCATTAAATAATAATTATTAAGCATTTATGGAAGCTTAATAACTAATAAAAATAAAAAAACGAGAAAATTCCGGAAAACGGACCCGGTTAGTGAACAGTACCTAAACCGGGTAAAATAACGAGCGTTTTCTGTAAAAGACGAAAAACGCTCCAGCTGGTATAACTGTAGGGGGGCCGGTTTTTATCTGTCAAACAACTCCCTCACACACACATGTAACTAGCTAACTAATAAGAGAGCCAAAAGCAAAGAAAAACAATAAAGTAAAAGCTACTTTATCTATCTACTCTCTCACCTCACTTTTCTATTCTCTCTCTCCCATTCCCTCCTTCCTCATCGTACTCCCCCTCTTTCTCCCTTGTGGCTGTGATTTTTAGAGCTTCAAGAAGCTCCCATGGCAACTCCACCTTCTACCTCATGCTCCATCCTCATGTAAGCTCCAAACTCAAAAATAATTACATATTTGAACTCCCCTCATTCTCCTCTACATTTCCCTCTTTTCAAAATTCGAAAAGGATGAGTTTCATCTCCATGGGTTTTCCCCATTTGAAGAGAAAAGCACACCATTATGGAGCTTGGAGTCTCTCTTTCCAACAAGGTAAAAATCTACATGAAAAACTCATGTTCTCTCCACCTTCCTTTCATAACCGATTTTACCCATATGTAATACCTTGTTTTCTCTCTCTTTTGAGCAAAATACCAACCTAGCAATGGTGGTGGATTCACCTTCTTGAACCAAGGGCTAAAACCCCTTCTAAAACTCTCCAAAGGTAAACCCTAGAAATTTCATTTCAAACACTTCAAGGAATTGACATTAATTTAAGGGATTAGTATATTAATTATAGTGTTTTGTGTTCATTGGGTGATGGGAATGGAGTTTGGCAACTCCATTCCCCCACATGGCCGATTTGGGCAAGAAAGGAAGAAGGAGGAGAAATGAGAAAGAAAAAAGGAATTATAAGCTCAAGGTAAGAGCTCTTTACTAATGTTAAATTTTAGCGCATTAGAGTAATGGGAATGGGTAAACCAATCTAAAGAAACCAAATAATGTATTAGTAATGTAATTAAGGAAGTTTGAGTATTTGTGAACTAGTATGTGAATGGTGGGCCTTAGAGTCAAGTGTATAGTGTATGTGCATTAGTGATGTGGATTGAGGAAGTAATGGTGTACTAAGATTTTGTATGTGTGCTGGTAGAACCCTTGTGGTTTGGCTAGATTAGGAATGAGTTGGATGAGAAAACACATATGTGGAGGAGTAAGAGATGTAGAGGGACTATGGCAAAATTTTGGTAGGAATATGTACATGTAGGGATGAATTGGTGAATAGCAAAACCAAGGGTGTATTGGAGTAAGTAGAGATGTCTAATGACTATGAGTAGTAGTTGTGGTAAGAGAATGAAAGAATGTAAAATCTGTAGCAAGGGTTGTTGAATGGTATTGGAGGAACTAGGAGAACTTATGTACTTGACCTAGGGAATGAGTGTTGGACTTGAAGAGGTGAGACAATGCATTGTAGGCCTTGGAGATGACATTAGGAGAGGAAATTATGTATGGAGGAAGTAGGAACCAAAATCTGTAGCAAAGGGGAATCAAATTGTATAGAAGAATTAGGAAAGATTAGTGTGCAAGAATTGGTAAAAAGAATGTTGGACTTGGGCATAGGTGGTATAATTGCTTAGAAATGAATTGGCATGGTAATAGGAGATGTATTTGGGATGCTAGGAGTGACATTGATAGAGGGAGTATTGAGTGGTAGAAGTGGCAACAAAAATCTGTTGCATTAGAGGAGTAAGAACTAGTGTAAGGTTGAGAAGGAGTAAGGAAAAATGTGTAGGTGAAGGTAGGAATTGAGTAGTAGGTTCGGTGGATGAACTAAGGCAATTTGAAGGGCCTAGGTAGTGTTTAAACATGTGAGATTACATGTAAGAAGATTTGAGAAACAATGGGTAAAATATGGACTGAAAACAGAAGTAAAAATGCAAATACTGGGCCGGACCGAACTTGCGACTGGACTTGCAAGTTCGGTCGAGCCCAGATTTACAAAGACGGGAAAGCTTCTGGAATTGACCGGACTTGCGACCGGACTTGCAAGTTCGGTCGGACCAGAAAAATTCTCCCGTCTGTAACCTACTGGAATCGACCAGACTTGCGACCGGACATGCAAGTTCGGTCGGCCAGAAAAATTTCCGTCGAGTAAGCTACTGGAATGGACCGACCTTGCGACCGGACTTGCAAGGTCGGTCGGGCTAAAATTTTCCGTTAAGTAACTTACTGGAATGGACCGACCTTGGGACCGGACTTGCAAGGTCGGTCGGCCCTGGAATTTTCACCCGATGTAACCTACTGACTCGGACCGAACTTGCAAGGTCGGTCGCAAGTTCGGTCGGGTCAAAACTTACAAAAAAAAAACTATAAGACTATGGTTAGTATATGTATGTATGTATATGTATACCCACCTATACGTACGTGCATATATGTGTAAGTAAACCATTGTTAAGTAATTAAAAGTAAGTAAATAAAATGTAAGTATAAGAATGTGAAGACCTAGTAAGTATGAGTTAGGAAGCGTAAGGGTAACCGAATTAAGTTAATGATAGTTAGATTAATTATTCGGTTGTATGTATATCATAGGATTTGAATTGTGAATACCGGAGGAACGTTGGGATACAAGTACAACGGTGAAAGGTATGATTCTTCATGCCCTGTATCCTAATCTGGTTACCCCGATTTGTGTGCTTATTTGACCACCTAAATAAGATAAATGCATGAATCGGACTATATTGCACTTACCTGTGCTTGACTTATGTTGTGCTTGATATTTATTGTCTTGAGCACTAGTTTGTATAATTCATGAAATATATGAATGATGATGAATGGTATTCGAACCTCGTATTGTACTTGTGTAATGTATTGTACCTCGTATGTTTGTGTATATGTGTATTGTATTATTGTGGCTTGGATGTTGACTTGTGCTAATTCCTAACTATCTAACTCCTAACTTAAGTGAGTAAATTGGAATGAGTACAAGTCCGATATAGCTTCGGCCACGCGTGAGGATGCGGAGTCACGAGAGGTTGGCTGCAATTCCTGACTCTTAAACTGGTCCGCGGCCCAAATCCCTTAAATGGGTAGCATCCCGGATTGGTGAGTCAAGTAAATCCCGGTGGTGGGACGGAGTAGTCCCGGGCCGGAGGTCCCGACGACTTAACATGAGTAAGAGTAAGAGTAAGTAAGTATGGATCCGTAAGTAAGTATGAGTATGAGTATGTATGTGTATGAAGTAACGAGTAAAAGAATAATCTCCACCCGATTAACCCGGGTGGACCAATGAAGCTAACAAGAATTGTATATTGTGTATGTAACGAGTATGTGTATTTCGGAAGAAGGTAAGTATGTATTGGATGGTTTATTGTATTCCTTGTATGTAATGTGTATGTATGAATGCCTTGCATAAGTATTGTTGTATTGTGTATAAGAGCATGTATGCATGTATGTTTGAATGAAATCAACCGCATGTATTCGACCAAGTGGTCGGCGTACCCTCACTAGTACGCGGGGTATGCGGTTATCATGCTCGGCGAAAGCTGACCCCTTCGGGGGACATTTTTTAGTGTGCAGGTACCCGAAGCGAATATGGTTAAGGAAGAGACCGGAGGCACACCCTTGTAATTAGGAGTAAGTAGTTCGTGAGGAACGGGTAGTAAGTAGTCTCGTAGTGAGTACGTATGAACTTTGAAGAGGTAGTATATTTGTATAAGGATCTTAGTAAACTCGGTATGTGGACTATATTGTATGGTATTTGAAGTATTGTATCGAATGGAAGGATGTAGCGTGTATTGGCGTCTGGAACATATATGGTAGATATGTAATACTCGGGCATTCCGGTCCATCAGACCGATGCTGTAAGCAGTAGTAGTAGCCTTGTTAGCCACGTGGGTGGTTAACGGCATTGTATCACCCATTGTATGTAAGTAAGTATCGCTGCGTGTATCTGATGTGTAAGGAGATTGGACGGTAAGCGTGTATTAATGGTAGGGGTGTTACAGTTACTTTTTATCATCTTTTATTAGATGATTATTCCCATTAGTTGTATCATATTGTACAACTATATTAAGATGATTATCCTAACATAAGTAACATTTTATGTTGTATAATTACAACTCCTAAGGTTTATTCAATAAATAACTTAGCTTATAAATCCATTTTTTTTTTATAGTTTGTCACATTATTTTATGTGAGTACCCTTCCTTATATTAATTCCATTAAACCACCTTAATACCATATAATTGTCATAACATTTATGACATTGTAGACCATAGTCTAAAATTCATTTTCCAACTCTTATTAATCGGTATAGCCCTTGAATTTATTTAAATTCCCTTTTGCCCACATAACATCATGTAATGTTATACCAAAATACTAATACCATTTGATATGATATTTTATTTCCTTTAACTTATAACCTATAGTTTCTATAGAAACTATGTATATTGCCTCATAGGCATAACTAAACCTTACACTTTTCCTTAAACCATAATTTCCTTTATTTACAAAATCACCCCTTTCTTTTTACCATGTTATATTTACATTTAATATAACATTTCTAACTTACAAAAGAGTATAACCTATGGTTATTTTTTTTGTAAATTCCGAACAGCCCTTGTGCTATTCTATAGTTTCATTTGGCCCTATTTATAACATATAGTTCACCATATCATTAAAACTATATTTTATACACATAACTTATTAAATTCTCTTAATAATTCTAAAAATCACCAAATTCCACCAAAGGGTTATAAATATCCTTATTAACCCATATACTTTCAATATTTACCATTCCACCATCTATTTTTCTCCAAAGTGTCATAATGACATTATAACTATATATTATACATATTTAGTTCATTTTAAATTCCAAAATCCACCAAATAAATTCCTAAAAATTCCTAATAGCCCATGGGTGTTTAAAATACCATTGTACACCCTTTATTTTGGTAAAAACATATTTACCACATATGTTATAAAAATACTACCTTAAGATACTTATCTTATATAACACCTTAAATAAGTTATTTAACTTATCTAATTTGGTCAAAACCTATCATATGGTCAAGGTTGACCACCTTAATATTTCCTTGACCACCAATTCCTTATAATTACGGTTTGCACCCAAACTTTCTAGAAATCACCATTTAACCCCAAAACTTACAAAATCTTATTAACTTTATTTTAACTCCATTTTACCTCTCATTTTCGGCCTTATTATTCTAAAGCCCCCAAATTTAATTTAATTACACCTAATACCCCATTTATTTTCAGTAATGCATTTATACTACTTAAACTTAATTAAAAGCTTGTAAATGCATAAATAAAATGGCCTAAAATACATGGCCTTATTACAAAATTGGCTTGCAAAATAAATTACACATAAATGTCCCAAAAACACTTATAATTCTCGGCCTCACCACACACTTTCCATTTAATTACCAAACTTCCACATAATGTCTTAAATTTGACATTTATGTTACTTAATCACTTAGATAAATTTACTAAGCCATTTCTTTAAACATTTTAAGGTCAAAAATGACCTTATTACCATGTTCTCTCACGACAATTAATATAGAAATAGCTTAGAACATTTTAACTTAGCAAAGTTAATGTTTAAGTGATTTATACCTTGATTTAGCTTGAATAATTCCTTGTTTGAATTCGACCAGCCTTGGATAAATTCCCAAGCTTCTCTTGCATGTTTCAAACAACAAACAAGGCCTTGTTAGTCTCCAAGAAAGATCTAACCATAAGGAGTAATTTAATGTAAGATTTAAGGCAAAAATCACCTTAAAAATGCAAGGGAAGTTCAAAGTGGTTTCGACCTGAACCAAACACACCACAAGGTGTTAGATCCACCATATTGACATAGGAAATAGTTAGATCTCGAAATGCTACCTTGTTGTTAGGTTTTTACCATGGAAAATGCCTTAAAAGAGGTATTTCCTTTGGATCTCGAACATCCTTGCTCCAAATGGATAACCAACAGATTCCACATGAAAAGGAGAAGAAGGTGAGGCTATGACCAAAGTTTCACATCCGAACTTGAGGGGAATCAAAAGTTATGAGCTTAAAGCACATTTTTACCTTAAAATGTAGATTTGGACAACCTTGGTCCCTCTACTGGTCTCAACCGAGTTTAGCTCTTGTTCTAACCTTAGAAACTGAGAATAAGCCATAGAATTGATGAGCCACGAAATCTAGGTTTGGTAGTGAAGAGATGAAGAAAAAGAGCTAAAAATGACATTAAAACACTTACATTAAGAGCTTAGGAGCAAGGTTTGCCTTCCATGCTCAAGAACACACTTGAGAGCTTCAAAGGAAGGGAGATCTCGGCTGGGCAGAAGAGAATCGGACAAGGAAGGAGAAATGAGTGGGAAAGGCTTGAATTATTTGAAAAAGTAAGTTAATTTTCAAAAAGTAAATGTATTAGGTAGGAATTACTGTCAATCAAGGACTTATGCTCTCCTTATTTGATTTCATTTCCGATTTCCAGGTCCAAGTGGTCAATTAATTGACCATTGACCATACTTGGTCAATTTGACTCATACGGGCCCCACTTTAGGGTTTTATTAATATTTTAATATTAAATTTGTAAAAATTCGTAAATTTCTGGAATTAAATTCCTAATATCATATAATATGATATTATAATTAAAGGTATTTATAACCTTTAGCCCATTAAAACCAATTTAGAAGGCGATTACACAAAAACGTGCTTTAAGGAGTTTTAGTGCACATTTTGTGTCGCAAGGAAGGTGTGTTTGCAGGTCGTGGTTTTCTTTGACAACGTTTTGTTGTGTTCCTTACATGATACTTGATCATGGTATTCAATTTTATATCATTTAGAGGTCATTTGATTTTTAAGGTTTTCCTAGAGCACCTTTTTGCCCTTTTTGACCTTGAAGCATGTAAATGCTTTTTCTTTGTGTTGGAGTGTTGTCCAACGGTTATAATATGTTAGTAATGTGTTAATATGCTTAGGACAAATTTTTAGGTCCTAAGTAGTTCATTTGGGTATTTATTTACCCTTAGCAGTCAAAGGGTGCAACATCTTGATTTGTGTTGACCACTGTTGTTCTCAGTTGACTTTTAAGGCATGTTTAGGCCTTAATTAATGTGATTAAATATTTAATCCTTGATTTAATAATTTGGGGTATTTCAGCGCTGCCCTCATGTGCCGCTGAATAACTCTGACGTCATCCTGCAGTGTCTGAATGTACTCGGGCCCAATCAAGACTACCTCAGTAGGGTCACTCCATGATAAGGGAGTCTGGCACGGCCTGCCATACAGAGCCTGGAACGGTGCCATACCGATAGACGAGTGGTAGGAGTTATTGTAAGAGAACTCCACCAGGTGTAGACGCTCTACCTAACTCCCTGATAGTCCAGAGCGACCACTCGCAGCATATCCTCCACCGTCTGGATCGTCCTCTCAGTCTGCCCATCAGCCTGAGGGTGAAAGATTGTGCTAAGGCGTAGCTGAGTACCAAACGCCTCCAACACCTGACGCCAAAATCTGCTGAGGAAACGTGTGTCACGATCGGAGACGATCATCTTCGGTACCCCATGGTACCGGATATGCTCTATGGTGAACACCTCAGCCAGCTGGGCACCTTCCACTGTGTCCTTGATAGGACCTATGACCTGCGGTCCCCGACCTATCGACTATCACCCAAATAGAATTCAGTCCACCTCTCGCTGGAGGGAGATCGACCACCACAAAGTCCATGTTGATGGTGTCAAACTTCCAGCACGGAACTGGTAATGACTGAATCTGGCCTCCTGGTCGACGATGCTCAAACTTCACCTTCTGACAGGTGACACTAGTAGAAAAAACATTATATACCACAGTTATTTCGCTTATATACCACGGTTAAAAACGTGGTATTTACTCCCGTCGCAAATGCCAAAATATTATATACCACGGTTCAAAACCGTGGTTTTAAATGAAGATAAAAACCACGGTTCTATAAACCGTCATTTTAAAGTATTTCTCGCGCGGAACTTGTTAACTATAAACCACGGTTTATGCCAATAACCGTCATTTATTGTGAGTAATAAATGACGGTTATTCTAAAAACCGTGGTATATAATGTAAAAAAACACGGTTTATAAACCACGGTTTGTAGGGCAACCGTCATTTATAGTACATGCCGGAGAGAATAAACCACGGTTTTTGGGGAACCGTGGTATATAACCGTCACGCCGGAGAGAATAAACCACGGTTATTCTAAAAACCGTGGTATATAAGGTGAAAAACAACGAATAAACCACGGTTATACATGAAACCGTGGTTTATAGTCCATGAATTTTTCAAATCTTCGCCTTCAATCTGGAAATCTCAACAGAGCGCATATACAAGACAATGAAGATGCCAGATTATGTATGTTCCTTGTTTGCGAATTAAGGTTGCGAAATCATGAGTGAAGAATGGAGGCGCAGTATGCTCCTTGTTCGCAGGTGGGTTCTAAAATTACCGTGAGGTTGAAGAGAATGGATGCGGCGTAGAGCATGTTCGTTGTTCGTCGGCTGGGGTTGCAAAAATTACAATGAGTGAACATGAGGATGAGACGCAGAGCACGTTCCTTGTTTGTCAGTGTGGGTTGCAAAAATTACCATGAAAACAAGATAATGAGAGAGGTAGGAGCATGTTCCTTGTTCGCAAGTATGGGTAGCAAATTTATAGTGCGGTTGATATGGCATAGAGCATGTTCCTTATTCACTAGTATGGGTTGAGAAATTACGGGAGGTTGAAGAGATGGCGTAGAGCATGTTCCATGTTCGCCGGCATGGGTTGTAAAAATTACCGGGAGGTGAAGAGAATGAGGAAGAAGCGCGTTCAATCCTTGTTCGCCAGTGTGGGTTGTAATTACAGTGAGAGAAATATATAAGATAACAAAGAGAGCCGCGTTAATTTGGGCCGAAAATTAAAATTACCGCTCAGACTATATACCACGGTTCTCCAAAAACCGTGGTTTATTCTCTCCGGCGTGATGGTTATATACCACGGTTCTTTAAAAACCGTGGTTTATTTTCTCCGGCGTGACAGTTATATACCACGGTTCTATAAAAACCGTGGTATATAGTCTGAGCGGGAATTTTAATTTTCGGCCCAAACTAATGCGGCTCTCTTTGTTTACTTATAAACCACGGTTTGTAGGGCAACCGTCATTTATAGTACATGCCGGAGAGAAGAGCCGCGTTAATTTGGGCCGAAAATTAAAATTCCCGCTCAGACTATATACCACGGTTCTCCAAAAACCGTGGTTTATTCTCTCCGGCGTGACGGTTATATACCACGGTTCTCCAAAAACCGTGGTTTATTCTCTCCGGCATGTACTATAAATGACGGTTGCCCTACAAACCGTGGTTTATAAGTAAACTATATACCACGGTTCTCCAAAAACCGTGGTTTATTCTCTTCGGTGTGTACTATAAATGACGGTTTCCCTAGAAACCATGGTTTATAAACTATAAACCACGGTTTTTCATTTAAACGTGGTTTAAGTGTTGTCATTTAAAATGTTTTTTCTACTAGTGTGAGGCATCAGGAGACGAAATATGCTACATCCCTCTTCATCCCGCTCCACCAGAATAACTGCTTCAAATCTTTATACATCTTGGTGGCTCCAGGGTGTACTGATAACGTAGAGGAGTGAGCTTAGAGAGAATTCTGGTCTGAAGTTCTGTCGCATCCTGAGGAACGCAGAGTCCGCCTCTGACTCGAAGGTGTCCCTCGCTGTCTAGCTCGTAGTCATACTTCAGACCATCGGTCAAACTGTCTGCTAACTTCTGCCTGACGCCCTGTAGGTATACATCACTGTCCTGAGCTGCGTATATCTCCTCAGCTATCGTGGTCGTCTCTATCAAGGCTAGGAGTGAATATGCTCTCCTGCTCAGAGTGTCTACCATGACATTCCTTTTCCCTTCAGTGTACTGAAGGTTGATGTCATAATTAGCCAGTAGCTCGACCATTGTCGCTGTCTCAGGTTCAGCTCTTTCTGGGTCCAGATGTATTTCAGACTCTTATGGTCTGTCATAATCCGGACTGTGGCTCCATACAAGTAATGTCGCCAGATCTTCAAGGCGAAGACTATGGCGAGGAGCTCAAGGTCATGTGTGGGGTAATTTTCTTCGTGCTTCTTTAGCTATCGAGAAGCATACGCTACCACTCTGCCATTCTACATCAGTACCCCACCAATCCCTCTACCTGAAACATCACAATACACCTCGTATCCCTCGTTCCCTTCAGGGATTACTAATACTAGAGCTGTGGTCAAGGCGTCCTTTAGCGCCTAAAAGGAGACCTCACATACCTTCGTCCACACAAACGGGCTATCCTTCTTTATCAGAGAGGTCAAGGGCTTGGCTAGCCTAGAGAAGTCCTTCACAAAGCGTCTATTGTAGCCAGCCAACCCAAGGAAACTCCTAATCTCTGTCACAGTGCGAGGTCTATGCCAGCTCTTCACCGCCTCAATCTTAGCTGGGTCTACTGAAACTCCCTCAGCTGAGATCACATGTCCAAGAAATGACACCTTGTCCAGCCAGAATTCACACTTGCTGAACTTGGCATATAGTTTCTTCTCTCTTAGAGTCTCCAAGGCTGTCCTCAAATGCTGCTCGTGTTCCTCCCGACTCTTGGAGAAGATCAAGATGTCATCTATGAATACGACCACTGACTTATCCAACTGGGCTTGGAAGACTCTCTGCATCAGGTCCATGAATCTCGCTGGTGCATTGGTCAGTCCAAACAGCATCCCTGTGAACTCGTAGTGGCCATATCTGATCCGGAAGGCTATCTTCTCTATATCTGACTCAATTACAGCTATCTGATGATATCCGGAACGCAGGTCAATCTTGGAGAACACCTTAGCTCCCCTCAGCTGGTCGAACAAGTCATCGATCCTGGGCAGTGGGTACTTGCTCTTGATCGTGACATTGTTCAGCTCCCTGTAGTCGATACAGAGTCTCATGCTCCCGTCTTTCTTCTTGACGAAAAGCACTGGAGCACCCCAAGGTGAGACACTAGGTCTGATGAAACCCTTATCCAGTAGCTCCTGCAGCTGTTTCTTCAACTCAACCATCTCTGCAGGGCCCATCCGGTAGGGAGCCTTAGCAATCGGTCCCGTTCTAGGTATGAGGTCGATGTTGAATTCAACCTCTCTTAGCGGTGGCAGTCCATGTAGCTCCTCTGGAAAAATGTCGGGGTACTCCGACACAATGGGAACATCGCTCTGGAACTTCGGATCCGTCCTCAGATCCTGGGCATCACAGTAATAGGCAGTAGCGCCCTTGGACACCTCCTTATCAGAGCTAAAGCCGATACAACCTTCACAGTCGGCTGCTTAGGCTACATTCAGTATGACACTGTGATCCCTATAGCTGACTTCAGGAGGAGGCGATGCTCTGCACAGTGTAGTCTGCCTCTGTACCGCTGTAGCGTGTCCATGCCCACAATTATGTCGAATCCCATGCTAGGGAAGACAATGACATCAAGAAGGAAGTCTGCTCCCTTGATGTGTATACTCAGATTCTTGCACTGCTTACTGCACTTGATCAGCTCTCTAGATGGCAACAAGACTGAGCAGTCATGGATATCCTCTATGGGAGCATTGATCTTAGCATGAAACGCTTGGGGTATGAAGGAATGGGAGGCTCCAGAATCGAATAGGACGGTGGCCTCCACTCCATTAATTAGGAACGTGCCTGAAATTATAAAGTAGATTTTTAAGATTACTAGGCAACTTTTCTAAGGTGGCTAATCAGGATGAATTGTTTATACCTGTGATGACCATTCCATTGCTCTTTGATTGAGCCTGGTTCAACACATTCAACCTGATCCCTGAGTTTCCAACCCCTACAATGAAGTAATAAAATTCTTAGAATTTTCATTCTTATTGAAAGCTTCATGAGCAACTCAAAGTTTACAATGCTGAAATTGTAAAGTACAAGGCTAGGTCTGTCTAAGGGTTAGGTTTGACGACCCGGTTTCATGTGGGTCTGGTTAATGATGGGTGTGGGGGCTGTGTTGGGCTTGATTCTCTTCACCCCATGGTAGATAAGTCTAGCTGCCCCACCAAAAATCAGTACATCACCCGACTTCAGGAGGATCTTGGTAGCAAGGTCCATCCTCCTTTGTCACCAAATAGGAACTCCGTGTCGTCTCCAAGTGATATGGATACCACCGGAACTCCTCTGGTGATGGACTCTGGCGATTCGTCCTTGTCTTGATGCATCCCTAGCTTACCCTCTTTTCCATAGAAGTTGATGATGCACACGTCTGAGGTTAGGTCTGGGACGGGCTCATCCTCCAATTCTTGTGCTGCCTTAAGTGCAGCTCTAGTGATGGTCTGCAGTTCCTCCGGAATGGGTGGCACCTCCACCTCTTCATAGCTCTTGGTGGTGTGGTTCCACTTCTTACCTAGGCACATGATCTTCACCTTCATGGTTGAACCATTCTTGAAGGTAGGGGTGTAAAAATTTCCTTCCTTCACACCTAACTCCTGATCTTGAGGATCAATGCATACTGGACTGCTGGGGTCAGGTACTCTCGTAGTAAGATCATCCCGGGTCTCAATACCTCACACTTCTCTGGTGGGTGTGGTTTGGCTTCAAAGGGGATGTTGGGTGTGGAAAATGGCAAAATAGGAAAGCAAATATCAAAAGCTGAATGGAAACAACAATTGCCATTAAATAAATAAGTCAAAGTTTACAACTGGTAATGAAAGGTTCAAAACAAAAGGGAAGGGTTTATAGTTCATCCCTTTTACATTGAAGAAGAAAATTAGCTAGTGGAATGTAAAGAAAGTAAAAATCTAATCGCTAAGAAATCTCAGCTTCTTCGCTGGAAGTAGTCCTCACCAGGTGAACTCGGGTCATCACTTGCTGCCTCGACACGGTCCACCAGGTTAAGAATTGGTGCCTTGCCCAGCCTTTGAGGGTAGTTCTGTCCCGACCTCTGTGGATGGTTCTGGGCAGGGTGGCTAGTAGATGGTCCAGCACCTCCTGTGCCACCTCGACCTCCTCCAGTAGTATTAGCAGCTGGGGCTCTAGCAGTAGTCCTGGTGGCTAGCTTGTAGTCCAAGAATCCGGGTTCTTGTGACATTCGAATCCCCTATGCCCTTTCTTACCACAGCAATTGCATTCCACCAGATTTCCTTTACAATCCTTGCCCGGGTGGTCCTTCTTGCACCACTTGCAGAAGTATCTTCTTATCGGTCCATTTCCTGTTTAAGTTTAATGTTAGTAACGTAATAGCTCAACGTAACTACAATATAGGTTCTAATTTTATCTCACCCCTAGGTGGCTAGGAGCGGAGTGGCTCAGCATCAGTATATGAGCGGACCATGGCCTTCTCATTCCTCCACTTGAAGAATTTTCCCTTCCTCTCGTAGTTTTGGGAAGAGTTTCCTCCATTCCCTCTTCCACCATCTCCCTTCCTCTTGCCTAGCACAGAGTCCTGGTAGGCAATGGTGGTCTCGCAGTCATTCACGTCATCCGCTAGCTCCTGTCGTGACAATATGTGTTAGTGGGGAAATCTTTGCGTACCAAAAATTCTAAATCATGTTCCATACCTGTAAGATCATCCCTCTGGTGGAACCGATCATAGTCATGATCCTGAAGTTCTAGCCGGTAAGGAATTTGACCACCAGATACCTCGGAGCGTAAGCTCCCTCTCCAATAACAGCGAGGAGCTCCACAAATTTGTTATAGTACTCAGCAACAGAGGAAGTTCCTTTCTTCAGCTGCTCGAACTCGCTCCTCATCCTCTTCTTTAGGTAGGATGGATAGAACTTGGCTCTCAGGGCCACCAAGAAGGCTAGGAAGCCGAAGTCCGCCTGGGCAGTCAGCTCAGCTCTAGCGGTCTGCCACCATCGATGCGGGGTCCCTAGAGGAAGTAGGCCGCTATGTCCACCTGGCGATTTGCTGGAACATGCAGAGAAGTGAAGACCTTATGCATCTCGTCAATGTATTTCTCTAAGGTCTTCGGTTCGGGTTGGCCTTCGTAGATTGGAGGACGTAGATCGTTGACCGCCTTCAGCCACTTGAACTCCCGGGGACCGTTAGGTGGTGGTGGTGGTGGTTGTGGGATCTGGGCCTGCTGCTGAGCTAATGCAGCCGTCACAATCTGGGCTATGACCTCGGGGTGACAGCGTCGGGTCCATAACCTCCTGAGGGACCAGCTCCTCTTCCTCCTCTTCGAGACATTTAGCTGGTATTGACGGTTTTGTAACTCAGAAGGTGTATTGTTAAGTCTAAATATCTATGTAGTAAGTATGTAATATTTATAACGTCCTAAGGACAGTTCGTAGATACGTGAAGTAAGACGTAAGTAGTAATAAAGTAGTAGGTGGAAGGGTCACCGCGCCTTTCTGGAATTCTCACTTCCCAATTCTACCCCAGTTCCCCAGTTTTAAGTGCACCTATAATCTAAGTATTTCACTCGGCTTTCTTTCTCGGGTTCAGAGCGTAACTACGCTCTGATACCAATTTCTGTAACGCCCCTATTTAACATATTTATAGTGGAAATAAAATACTAAAGGCGTAACAGACCATCGGGTTCCAAACACCCGACACCAACCTCACCAATTACAACTTAAAGGATTACAAAAGTCACGGTCTGAACCTCGAGAAAACTTAACTTAAACATAACAGCAATAAAATACATTAACTTTCCACAAAACCTAATCCCATCCCCATCACTCGTTCTCTTCGTGGCCACCTGTATAATAATTCATACCTGCAAGATAAAACCAAGCAGCCCACCCCGGGAGGGGTGAGTCAGTTCCCTGGAATGGAACTCGTACGATTCTCAAAAACAAAACCTTTAAACATATCTCTTAAATAAGCAATAACTTGAAGTCAAACAACTAAAACAAAACAAAGGAACAAGGCACTTAGAAATCACCAAGTCACAGTTGACAAGATAAGGAATAGAGATAAATAACAGAAAGGTAAAGGTAGTCAATCAAAGTCACACCATGAGTTAGTGAACATCCATTGTTTATGTTAGATTCAGTTCCAGTCAGGAGTCGAAAGACTCAAATAGTCACAAGGACTAGGAATGAAAGAAGGGATCCGAGAACCAACAACTCAAGAGTGGAATAACACCAATTGGGAGAGATGGCCCCCACCGCCAGATATAAGTGTCCATATGGATGAGGGATATACAACCCCCTGCTGTCAGATATAAATGTCCTGGTGGACGAGGGATATACAGCCCCTGCTGTCAGATATAAATGTCATGGTGGACAAGGGATATACAAACCCCTGCTGTCAGATATAAATGTCCTTGTGGACAAGGGATATACAGCCCCTGCTGTTACCGGTGAAGACGCGCGCACGTCATAACAAAAGACTCAGCTCATGGATGAAACAATATCCAGAGTCAAAGGAAGAATTCCAAGATTGTCCTTTTCCATATTCCCACTAGATCACTAACTGCACCAAGGCAATACCAAAACACTCAGTCCTACAGAGTGCAGAAGCGTAAACCCTAGGAAGTAAATGTCTAATAAAACAACGAAGTAGAAGGAACCAATAACCATGTAATTTTCACATTCAAGGCTCAGTTAGTCACATCAAGCTGAGTTAGCCACACAAACAGTTTCCTTTTGCAATTCCTTTAAACTCAGTTAGCATTTTTTGAAAACGTCTCATAAGTCGGTCAGTAAAAGTATCGGAGTACGAGAAATCGTACATGGTATGTGAAGAAGCAGTAACTAACTCGAATGAGTGATCCCCCACTAATAACCTATAATTAAGGTGTTCCAGGTATTGATTAGTTAAAGAACTACAACGATAAACAACTTCCATTCTTACTGGTTTATAGTTTCTGGTTACAATTACTCTCTCTTAAGGATCTGGGCTAGATCCCGTTAATTAAATCTTCCATTAGGCCCATCTCTTAATCTAGAATGATTTAGGGTTTAACCCTGAGAGTGGCCCAAACTCTCTTTGAATTGATTAGGTGGGCTTTGGAGTTCATAGACTTGGGCCTAGTAGGTTAGTCCAAGTCTGTGTTACGTTTACGTTGTTTAAATAAATTTCCCTAAAAAGATTCCTACGAGATTTCGAACTACCAGTGAGTTTGTTTGTCTCAAGAGTACATTTAATTTTACTTCAATTACTTACTCTTAACCATAGGGTTAGTTTAATTAAACTTATAGGTTATCGTTGACTATTTTTTTACAACACTGATTGAGGTCCTAAAGTTTAGTATATATATTCTTCGTATTATATTTCCCACAAGGAATGTTATTTCCTTCATCTATTTTTAATATTATATCTATATATATATATATATATATATATCTATATATATATATATATATATATATATATTAAGATTTATCCAGAACATTTTAAGAAATTTATTGTATTTAATTATATCTAATAACTTTTAGACATATCCACAACCGATATATGGTTTATAAAATAAAGTATTTTCCTTCATTTATTTAGTATATATATATGCATGTACATGTATTAGAATTTATTTAAATCATCCTTTATGTAGCTTATTGTTTAAATTATCTCTATTAACTTCAACATATATCTGCATCCCATGTATGTTCTATAAAGTATTTCTTTTATTCCATTTTAGAATATTAGCTTCTATAGTATTTAGCTAATATAAGTGTAGATTTATTTAACTCCTTGTTTTAACCTAAGTCACTATCTTATTCCTTTTATATATGTGTATATATATATATATATTTTCCTTAGTTTTAATTAAGAATGTTAGCTTCCATATTATATACTCCCTCCGCTAATTAATATCTGTCGTTTTAGGATGTGCTTCTTGTTCAAAAAATATGTCATTCTAGCTTTTTGACACACTTCTTTCCACTTTTACCCCTACTATTCAATATAAAAGTAATTATTATTTAAATGGAAAAGTAAAAAAGTAGGGGTACATGCGTCATTGTCCTACTTTTTAATAAGTGTGTAGGTTTCTAAAATGACAGTTATTGTTGAACGGAGGGAGTAATAAATAAAATGTAGGTTAGTTTAGTCCTTGATTTAACTTCTGTTTCTATTTTATCTCTCTCATAAGTATATATATATGTAAACAATTTTAACCTCACTTAAAAGTTAATACCCAAAATATTTATAAACATACTGTTACTAGATGTTAATTTAGTCTTCTCATATTTTGCCAACCTAAAAAGTTTATTAATAAACTATACTTTAATTTCGGTTACATCAAAAACCTTATATTATAAGATAACTTATGAAAAACCTTAAAAATACAATTTTTAAACCTGTTTCCCCATGTCCAAAATTCCCCAAACTAAATATATAGTAACTATAACATTTTATACATATTACAAAATTTTTATTTCATAAAAATATCTTTTTAAATTATCCAAATAATTCCATAATACTCATAACTTGCAAAAATCATAACTTACGTTTAAAAACTCAAAACTGCTATTAATTTACATCATAATAAACTACATTTTATAAGGAATCCATGGTTAACATTTCGTGTCAAAATACATTCGGGAAGGTCATTAAATAAATCTAACAAGTTAGGGTTTATTCTGGAATTTATAAAACTTAAAACATTTTAAAACTTCTACGTTTTAATCTCGGCCGTCTGTTTCTCTTAACTACGATCGGACGGCCACTGAAACTCGAGTTCTTCAGCGAACTTAACCGACGACCCAAGTACTAAATCGATGATTCCTCTCGACTCACATAACCAAATCGACTGATTTTTGTTTCATTGAATTCAAAATTTGATTGCGGTTCCAATGATACCGATTTCGCTAGCTATAATGCAGTATACATCAAATACGATTCTGGGTTTAACTCGGTTTAGGGTTATGTCAGTTCGAATTCGATTTCGCCAAATTCTCCTAACACAATGCATAATAAGCGAAATTGAAAGCTGGATTAGGTCGGTAATGAAAAACCAAACAGCATAATCGGAAGAATTTGATCGGAAACTCACCGGAATTGCGTGGGTGAGTGAAATCGAATTCGGGTTTCCGGAAAAAAACTGGACTTCGAGGCTGTTCGAGTAGTGAAGTTTGCTGATCTATAATTTACAGTACAGATCGAGTTAGGCTACGTTCTTAGGCTTAATCGAAAGAGGAAACATAGATCTACAGATTGATAGCAAGAACTTACCCTAACTTGTAATACACATAAAGAAATCTACACTGGACGTTACGAGTTTATACCTGCGTTTTCTTTATGATTTTATGTGCGTGACAAAACGAAAACTTTAGACATCTCGCTCTTCCAAACGGTTACGAATCAGCCTTGGTCATCAACATGAAAGTTGTAGACGGGTTAGAGATCTACACAAAAAGCTAAAGAACTTGGATTTTGGATGAGAGACGAAGAAGTTATGATCAAACGAAAGTACCTTACCGATCACGTTTTCTGGGAATCTAGGTTACGGCTTTGCAGGGAGGTGACTTTGGATCGATTTTCTGATGGATGTAGGAAGAGTTAGATTATGTGTGAGCTATGGTTGTAAAGAGGAGATTAAGGAGAAGAGAATGAAAAAGACGGCACTGGAAAACTCACAAAGACGAGTGAGATATCGGTGTTTAAAGTTAGGGCAAAAACACTGATGGAGGTTTAGATACGTAGCGAATTTTATGCTAAGTACCGGTGCGTTGTGTGAGCTTGACACGTGGCAGTTTTCATTGGCTGGTTTGACCATTCTCAAAAAGTCAACCGTAGCAAGGCTTAATAAGCTTTATGGTTTCCATGATTTTATATTGACTTTTATGATTCAAATTAATGTTCCAACTCTTTCTAAATTCTTTATAATATACTTGAAGTGTTTAGAAATTTTTCCAAGATTTATTGACTTATAAATTATTATTAAATTCATAATACTATATAATAATATATAGTGATCTAATATTTATTAGTATTCTTTAGGGTTAAATAGAAGAAATCCCCTAATTTAATTTCCATAATTTCATATAGTAATATAATAATTTATTATTCATAATTCCATACAATAATTTAATAATTAATAGTATTATTTATGGTTTAATAAAAGAAATCCCCTAAATTAATTTAAATTAATTTAGGGGTATTTCATAGGGACTTGACAACCCAACTATAGAAGCAAATCAATGCATTCCTCAGCTTCTGAAACCAAAACACGCAAGACTACACATTAACGAATCTGTTATACCCAAAATTTCAACCCCGGATGAGTCTCTACTAGGGAGCTTAGTCATCTCCAGGCATTTTTGTAATTTTTCAAGGCTCCTAAGCCCCTATAGGCTTTCTCTCTCTCTCCAAGAAAAGTCAAATAAATTTCAAAGCTTTGAACTTTTAACCCATGATAGAGGATGACATTTTGGGCATAATGGCGTTGGAATTTTGATTTTTTGAATTTCCAATAATTTTCTAGCAATTTCTAATTGAATCTGACGAGAAATTGAATTTAAAAATATTCCAACATTTAAAAAATTTCGATTCCACTTCAGAAAATTTATAATTGCCATCCTTGACACGTGGTAAAAATTTTACAGCAAAATTCTTTTGGGAAGTCACTTAATTAAAATGCCAAAAAATCTTACTTTTACTAGATTTTCTTTATCTTTAAGAAAGTCTATATAAAGGGATAGATCTTCTGATAAAAATTAGAATCTCTCAAGCTCAAGAACCCTAGGAAGTCAGAAAGCACAGCCTCCCCTCTCTCTCTCACACACGTTTTTCAACACTCGGCCACCCGAATCATACCGAAAATCCCCCGAAATCACCATCTAAACTCGTTTTCCAATCCCCAAAGCACCAATAATCATCAAAACCCCACATAAACACCACCAAAACGTGAAGAACAGCAAGAACAACCAATAACTAGAAGCTTGGTTCGAAAACCTTTCGGGTCTGCCATCAACGGAGCACTCGGCGAACCCGGTGTGAAGAATCATTGTAAACCCGAAGGCAAAACAGGTAGAAATCCCACTTTCCTAACTCCCTACGATATTATCAGTGTTGCCTCAAAATTTGGGTTCAAACTTACTCTTTTTCGCTTATGTATCACTAATTGTTTTAGCTACTGCCTTGTTACTTGTTTGCTAAGTTTCGTATTAATTTTGATTTTAAATCGAGTTCTTTCAATTACTAATGTGTTTATAATCTTTCAGGCTGCACCCATAAAATTTGAGCTCAAAACACCATCGGGAACCATAAAAAACCCACTGTCCGTGGGTTGTCCGTGACCTCGGACTCATTGTCCGGGACCACGGACGGGTTGTCCGTGACACGGACACCCACAGACAGTGGAGGGATTTTATATTTTTCAAATTTTCAAATTTTAGGGTTTCTGTCAACACATGTCCGGGCCCACGGACACCCTGTCCATGGCCCCGGACTTTTCAAGTTTGCATTTTTATTTTAGTTATGTTTTCGAAATCATTTAATTCAACTAGGGTCCGTGGTTTCGGACGTAGTTAAAATTTGACCTAATTCTGCCTCCGAAACCCTAGTTTAGGTAGCTTTTAATTTCACTTTTATTTCCTGTCAAAAAACACAAAAAAATAAAAAAAATAGAAGCGCTCACTTAGGTTAAAAATGATTTTGTAGTAAGCCGTAAATAAACCAAGTAGAGGAAAAACGATCTAGGAAGGGTAATGAAAGTAATTTGAACCTAAATAAGTCGAATACCAAGCCCCCGAACCCGAACTCTACCTTCCTAATTTACTCTAGGTTAAAATTAGGTGGCGGCTCATAATAGGTTCCAGTGAGCTAGCTTAGGTTTTAATAATTATTGTTATATGACATAGTTATTAATCTTAGGTTATAAGTGGACCTAAAACCCGGCTAGATCCCAATCAACTTAATCAACAAAGGATAGGGTTTAAAATCGAGGCTCACAGACTGGTGACTCTGCTGGGGATAACTTTTTTTTTTAACCTGTTTAATTTTAAGAAAGAGGGCTTAACTCGAAAATTGTTTATTTATGGCTTTTCATTTTGTTTGTTTACCTTTATGCGCAATTTAATTTTTGTACCTTTGCATCATATGAGAGTGAGGGTCCACACAAACCAATTTCACCCCGGGACCCGTTTGAGGGTCCCTGTCAGGGACTCACACCTTTTAGGTGATGTGAATAAGCGGGGGAAAAGAGGAGGGTGTCGTCTAACCACACCCCCTTAATACCTGGGCCTTAGCCCCAAGCGTTTTCCTGGCAGTGCCCTTACCAAGCCCAATGTTTGGTCATTCAAAGACCCGACCGTGGACGCACACTTAACAGTGATGTGAAAAAAGTGGGGAAGCCCAAAGAGAATAGCGTGCAAGCCCCATTCCTTTGTGGTGACCTGGGCCCGCGCCCCAAGCACCTCTCCAGATCAATCCATGCCCGTTTTGATTTAAACGTCAAGTGAGGACATGTTGAATTTGTGTGGGCCTTGTTTTCTTGTACGATCGGCTCACTACCGAGCCTAGAGATTGATAGGAACTTCCCCTACATCAACCTAGCCCAACCCGAATTGGCAGCTTGTGTTTGCGGCCTGGAGGCCCTGTTTGGTTTAATATGTGAGTCATTTGGGCTTCGGCCCAAAAGTTTAGACTTAGGTGATTTCTCTCTTTCGGCCCAATTCGAATTATCAATTTAGTTCTAGACCCAAGAAAAATAAATCCGCTTAAAGTGAAGGAGCGGGAAGAAGAAGGAGAAGCAGTGAAGCTAGTCGGAAAAATTTCATAGGCCATTTCCCGTTTTCTTTGAGGAATTTATCGGGTTGCATCTCATTCTAAAGTTTTTTGTAATTGCATACCTCTTTTATTTCAATCTAGTTTGGATTTGAAAAAAAAAGGGGCGTCCGTGGTCCCGCACGCGCGGTCCGTGGTCTCGGACGTTGACTCGGACGTGTCCGCTTGACCGCCAAATGGTGCCGTTTTGATTAGTGACCTTACCCACCCGATTCAAATCGGGATTCTCCCCCAAATTCACCATTTTCGTTCCAGCAACCCTCATTCTCAAACCCTCAACTTCTCTCTTCCTATCTCACTCGTTTCTTGACCAAATCACTCCATTCCACCGCCATTTTCTCACAAAACATCCCTCTTTCAATTCTGTGCATTTCCATACCAAGATCTCCTCATTTCGAGCACTTACGGGGCAGAAAGTTGCGTCCAAAGTCAAGTTCGGGGTGGACTGTTTCGGCTCGTTTTTGGCACTTTCCGATTTCCAACCCAAAATATTTCACCACCATTGTATTTGGGTATGTTTTCTCTACATTTTGACTACTCATTTGTCCATTTTGGTGAAGAAACGAAGAAAAACGAAATTTGGAGCTAGGAAGAAGACGACAATGGTGATTCTGGGTCAAATTTTCGAAGTTTGAATTTCCATGTTCTAAATGGCCAGATAGCTTTAAATAGACATTATAAAGCGTGAAAAGTTGATTTGGAAAGCTAAAACTGTTTGTAATTGCCAAGAAGCGCCCATTTCAGTTTAGTGCGTTTTAAGTGCAAAATGAGGTTTCTTGCGTTTCCAGCTTGTGGAATGTTTGAAATTTGCATGAATGGTAGATCCTAGGACTGATTATATGGTGTGGAGTGCATTTGAAAGCACGGGATTCATGAAAATTTAGGGGAAACACTGTCGAAATTCCTGCAGAATTATGTATCCTTTACTTTGTTAAATCCTTAGGAATATCATGAGGGTCGTAGGAGTTCCCGTAGGGTAGCTGAGGCTGGGGCATCGGGCTCTCAGCCACGTCGCAGGCGCCACAGAGAGACATCCCCTACCTATGACCATACCCGTTTCAGAGGAGCTCAGCAGGAGCGCTGGTTCCATCCAGCAGGAGCGTCTCTTTAGCGACGAGGTGATCGCCACTTTCGACCTCGACCACCTGTTTCCGCACCTTCACTGGGTTGGGTAGCTTACTTGCCCGAGGAGCTACGTCAGAGAGTTAGTCATAGATTTCTATGCTAACTTGGACTAGACGATACTGGGGCTGTGGTATCCTATGTACGTGGTCATTACTGTGGGCTTAGATGATTTTGTGCATTCTTACGGCTTGCATCCTAGTGACCCTGAGCACAGGGGACTAGAGGCGATGGCAGCCTTGGAGAGCGAGGCACGCCAGTTTATCTAAGCACTCTACTCTGTCAGAGCGCGTTCGTTCTTCCACGAGGGATCAGCTAAGGAAGCAGGTGATCCTCCCCTCCGCTTTACCTACTGCTCTTGATAGGGTGTTATTGGAGGTCTTGTCCCGTAACATGCTACCGAAAGCACGTAACGATGTCTCCGCTCGCTACTGCTTCCTCATGAGGTACATCCAGCATCCACCTGACTCAGAGGAGGGCTTGATCCCGTTGTCAGTCTTGATGAGAGACCACCTGATGATAGCAGCCTGGGCCGGCCGCCATGCTTTGGTTTACCCAAGTTTCATTCAGTGGCTATGCGAGTGCGCACGGGTCCCGATGGGGAATGATGATTGGGAGCCTTTATTTTCCACCTACACCATGGAGATGCTGAGGTCCCTTGGCTACTCGGCTGATCAGGGTTGGGCCTTCCCGCAGCAGGCCAGAGTCTTCTCTCAGAGACCAGTCCGGCCCAGGCAGAGGCAGCAGGCACTAGAGCCCGAGGATGCCCCGCACCACGAGGACCCATCTGGAGGATACAACTACCAGGATGAGGGCCAGGCTACACAGATACTGAGTACCCCATACCACTCTCCTTCTACTACGCTTTACCAGCTCCGCCACACAGCCGGCTACGCTTGAAAGCTTGCAGAGGGATATCCGATCTCTCCACATTACTCAGGGTCACATGGAGCGTAGGCAGATACGTATGGAGGGACGTAGACGATTTCATGACTCATATGTACTCGGCCTTCCCACGTCCACCTCCTCCGCAGCCGTAGTCTTAGGATTTCATATTTTCTCTATGTATTTCATGATTAGAATACTGTCTTTTCTTTTATCTGTATTGCCTGACATGAGTTCTCTTTCGATGTTTTCGTGCTTTGACATTTGGCATGTTTCGCTTAGTGTTATTTGAGAAATCTCTTGCATGTAGAAAATCATTGTCCGCTATTACAAGTTAGGTATGCATCTTTGTTGTCAAAACAAGGTTAAAGATAAGTCATCTCATCATTCCACCCACCCTCGTCATAACCCTCATATGTGTCTTACCACTTCACCTTTCCACCACTTCACCAAAGCTTAAACCAAAAATTTCTGCCACAAAAGGAAAAATGAATCATTCAACAATCATCTCCTCATACAAACACCACCTTCATCATATACATCCCATGTGTCTCACTCACCACTACTCCACAAATAACCTGGATATTCAAAAGGCTTGTCAAAAAAACCCACAACAATACTGGGGGCAATCTGAGTTAAGGAATGATAATGTTTATTTCTTTTGTTTAAATGTGCAAACAAGTCTTTGAGTGTACACTTCGCGAGAGTGCTTTGAGCGGTAAAACCAAGAGCGAACGAGAGTGTCATTTCTACACGACTCTAGAGAGATCACATTCAAAGGTAAGGTAAACGGCATAACTCCTACCGAAGGAGATAATTTGTAAATTTACGCTAAACCTGTGAAAAGTAACAAAGAACGGATACACAACTATTAGGGATGACGAAGCACCTAGGTACAGCACCACACAACCAAAAAGCTTGTGAACCCTGACATTACACCCTAGGCACCCCCGCTGAGCTTTTCATATATGACCTCTTTTACAACACTACAAGCTCCACAAACAGGCCAGCCAATGATTAATAACCGACCCGGTGACCAAAGGAAGCAAGGAGCCCGACTTCCGAACAACAACTTCACAAGTCCAAAGAAGCAAAACTGCTGCCAGCATGACAGAACGATCCGCAAATTGTCCTAAAGTGACACAGGATCCAAATGAGCTAACATCAAAAACAGCTCTCAAAGTTCAAAACCGGGAAACATAAGAACCCCGAAGGAAAAGAAATTCAAAGAAAGGCAAACCTGAAAAGCCTCAAAGAAATCCAAAATTGAAAGAAAGGAGAGAAGGTGCAAGAAACAACTCAAAAGTCCCAAGTTCCAAGCTCATAAGCGAAGTCATCACAAAGTAGCCAAACGACTTCAAGACAAAGAAGGCAAGTCTGAAAGAAGGTGCAAGTTGCAGCTTTGGTCACGCTTATAGCTCCACATATCCTAAACATTCCTCCATTGTCCTGTTGTCATTCATCAAACCCCATAGCCACGTTATAAGCTCAAAAGACTTCCAACTCGGTAGTTGTGTATCCAATCACGTGAAAGTAACAGGTTGAACGCGTAAATCTAACAAATGTCAAATTCAATGGTTGAGATGTTCTGTCCAAAAGGAGAGCATGAATGCAAGTTTTAAACACTGTGGGTGCAGGATAAAAAGCACCACATCACGATAAACCTTGACCTTGTGAGGATGAGACTTATTTTTGGCGCAATTAATCAAAGAAAACTGGGGGCAATCGATCATTCCGACCGATTGCCACAAATCCTAAAACACTCATGTTGCCTTAATGAAAAATACTGGGGGCAATTGTTGGTTCCAACAATTGCAACAACGAAACCGATTGAGGCCTAAAATCCAAAACCCAAAGGTTCAAACCATTCATATCACTCAGGCCCGTCCTAAGCCCTACCACTACATCAAATCTCCTCAGGCCCGTCCTAAGCCCTACCACCACATCAAATCTCCTCAGGCCCGTCCTAAGCCCTACCACCACATCAAATCTCCTCAAGCCCGTCCTAAGCCCTACCACCACATCAAATCTCCTCAAACCCGTCCTAAGCCCTACCTCCACATCAAATTCCCTCAGGCCCGTCCTAAGCCCTTCCTTCACATTCAAACATCCTCAGGCCCGTGCTAAGTCCTACCTCCACATTCAAACATCCACAGGCCCGTCTTGAGCCCTAATCCTCCTACATTCATTCAGACCCATCATACACTTAACTCGCCTTCATTTAGATCCCATCTTTAGGCTCGTCATAAGACCTAGATCCCATCTTTAGGCTCGTCATAAGACCTAGATCCCATCTTTAGGCTCGTCATAAGACCTAGATCCATCCTTAGGCTCGTCATAAGACCTAGATCCAGCCTTTAGGCTCGTCATAAGACCTAGATCCATCCTTAGGCTCGTCATAAGACCTAGATCCAACCTTTAGGCTCGTCATAAGACCTAGAACCATCCTTTATGCTCGTCATAATACCTAGAACCTTCCCTTAGGCTCGTCATACCTAGTTGCATCCCTTTAGGCTCGTAATAAGACCCTTTAGCTTACCCACTCTCATCAAACACATTACATTCATCTCATTCATATAGGCTCGTCATAAGACCTAGTTGCATTATCCAGGCGCGTCACAAGACCTGCGACAGAAAAGTTGGCTAGGTGATGGCAATAAATCCTCCTATGTTATGTCAGCTTACTTTGGGATCAATGAATGGTGGGCAAAGGCAATAAGTCCCCAGGGTTTTTACCAGGAGTTATCCCTGCACACCGGCTTGGGGGGCGATGGCAATAAGTCCACATTGGGTCCAGCCAGGAGCATTGGCACGGGTTTTGGTCCCTAGAAGCGTCCGAGCATCATCAAAACCATCAACATCATCAGCATCATCAACATCATCAGCATCATCAACATCATCAACATCATCATCAGCATCAACATCATTAGCATCGTTAGCATTCTTGCATTTGCATACCACCCAGTTTTCACATCCTAGGTAGTCAACGCCTTAGAATCGCTTGACATTGCTTTATTTATAGGTAGACAACGCCTTAAATTGCTTGACATTGCTTTATTTCACTTTATTTATAGGTAGTCAGCGCCTTAGAATAGTTTGACATCATTTCATTTATTATAGGTAGTCAACGCCTTAGAACCGCTTGACATTATTTCATTTTCGTCACCTAGGTAGTCAGCGCCTTAGAATAGCTTGGCACATTTTTCACTTATAGGTAGTCAGCGCCTTAGAATAGCTCGACAACGTTTTATTACTTAGGTAGTCAGCGCCTCCGAATAGCTGGACGTAGTCAACTCGGTTTCGGACTACATGGAGGATTTTGTGGAATCCAAAATTTTGGGGCATCACTCAAGCATCAACTAGACTTTTCACATCCATTACAAAGTCTAGTTGACGGGGGGCAATCTATTATACCCAAAATTTCAACCCCCCGGAAGAGAGTCTCTACTAATAGGCTAGTTTGGTCAAGTAGCGAGGGTTCCCAGTTCGATCGGCACATTTCAGAGTACTAGCTACAGCTTAGTCATCTCCAGGGATATTTTCGTAATTTTTCAAGGCTCCTAAGCCCCCTATAGGCTTTCTCTCTCCTCCAAAGAAGGGTCAAATAAATTCCAAATGCTTTAAACTTTTAACCCATGATAAAGGATGACAATTTCGGCATAATGGCGTTGGAATTTTGATTTTTCGAATTTCCAATAATTTTCTAGCAATTTCTGATTGAATCTGACGAGAAATTGAATTTAAAAATATTCCAACATTTAAAAAATTCGATTCCACTTCAGAAAATTCATAATTGCCATCCTTGAAACGTGGTTAAAATTTCACAGCAAAATTCCTTTGGGAAGTCACTTAATTAAAATGCCAAAAAATCTTACTTTTACTAGATTTTCTTTATCTTTAAGAAAGTCTATATAAAGGGATAGATCTTTTGATAAAAATTATAATCTCTCAAGCTCAAGAACCCTAGGAAGTCAGAAAGCACAGCATCCCCTCTCTCTCTCTCACGTTTTTCAACACCCGGCCACCCGAATCATACCGAAAATCCCCCGAAATCACCATCTAAACTCGTTTTCCAATCCCCAAAGCACCAATAATCATCAAAACCCCACATAAACACCACCAAAACGTGAAGAACAGCAAGAACAACCAACAACCAGAAGCTTGGTTCGAAAACCTTTCGGGTCTGCCATCAACGGAGCACTCGACAAACCCGGTGTGAAGAATCATTGTAAATCCGAAGGCAAAACAGGTAGAAATCCCACTTTCCTAACTCCTTACGATATTATCAGTCTTGCCTCAAAATTTCAGTTCAAACTAACTCTTTTTCGCTTCTGTATCACTAATTATTTTAGCTACTGCATTGTTACTTGTTTGCTAAGTTTCGTATTAATTTTGATTTCAAATTGAGTTCTTTCAATTACTAACGTGTTTATAATCTTTCAGGCTACACACCCATAAAATTTGAGCTCAAAACACTGTCGGAACCAACAAAAACCCACTGTCTGTGGGTTGTCCGTGACTCGGACTCATTGTCCGGGACCACGGATGGGTTGTCCGTGACCACGGACACCCACGGACAGTGGCGGGATTTTATATTTTTCAAATTTTCGAATTTTAGGGTTTCTGTCAACACATGTCTGGGCCCACGGACACCCAGTCCGTGGTCCTGGACTTTTCAAGTTTGCATTTTTATTTTAGTTCTGTTTTCGAAATCATTTAATTCAAGGGTCCGTGGTGTCGGACATTAGGTCCGTGGCTGCGGACGTAATTAAAATTTGACCCAATTCTGCCTCTGAAACCCTAGTTTAGGTAGCTTTTAATTTCACTTTTATTTCCTGTCAAAAAATGCTAAAAAATAAAAAAAACAGAAGCGCGCACTTAGGTTAAAAACAATTTTGTACTAAGTCGTAAATAAACCAAGTAGAGGAAAAACGACCTAGGAAGGGTAATGAAAGTAATTTGAACCCTAAATAAGTCGAATACCAAGCCCCCGAACCCGAACTCTACCTTTCCTAATTTACTCTAGGTTAAAATTAGGTGGCGTCTCATAATAGGTTCCAGTGAGCTAGCTTAGGTTTTAATAATTATTGTTATATGACATAGTTATTAATCTTAGGTTATAAGTGGACCTAAAACCCGGCTAGATCCAAATCAACTTAATCAACATAGGATAGGGTTTAATATCGAGACTCACAGAATCCCAAAACAGAACTAATGCTCTTATAATGCACAATTGAAGGTAACAAAGCTTGTTTATACAAATTACAAATTAAGCGGAAACTAGAATACAAATGGGCCTTAAAGCCAACACATAATATAAAATTTAAAACCAAAACTAAGAGCAACAGCGGAAGATTTCAGCCCAAAAGCAAAAACCTACAAATCAGACAGAATAAAGGGGTGAGCAAACCATATCTCAGCAAGTGATAAACTTCATCAGCTAAGCATGCTCGAAACAGATGCATAACATTCATATATATACGGATATACGAAAATGTTTAGCCAAAGCAAAATCAAAGTCAAAGTGGAAGACTTTCAAAACAAATAGAAGTCCAAAACAAAAGACAACTAAGCAAGATCAAAACAGACTCTTAAGCAGCGGAAGACAGAACGAAGTCAGAAGCTTTACAATCAAAAACTTTTCAGAAGAAAGAAAGCATAACAGATCGTCTCAGATCAAACAAACAGAGCAGACGGAAGCAGGCCACTTTATAAAATAGACGCAGGACCCTATCTCACAACCCACACATACAGAAAGGGCAAAGACCCAAGGGCCAAAAGATCCATCGACAATACAAAAATGTTCCGAAGACCAACGGGCCCGTCAGCCCTAGAACAAAAATGGCCTGAAGACCAAAGAACCCATTAGTTCCACAGAAATAGAATTTCATCTACGTAGCATGCTACGGGTTAATCCGACCAAGTCAACTATGACTCAGAATGCACAGAAACTAGGTCCTAAAACAAAGCTTAAATATTTCAGAATAAAAGGTGAAATACCCCAAACCTGAGTATTCTAAGTAAACATATATTTATGATTTGTAAGGCTAAAATATGCCTTAGAAAGATTGGTAGACAATTTAAACCAAGGAAAACACAAGAAAATGCCTTAAGGGCAATTAAGGCAAAAATGTGCTCTAAGCTTGGAGAGACTTGGGTGAGTACCCAAATATCCTGCTAAGACCTTAGTAATATCCTAATGGTCATTTTAAACCAATTACCAAAGAAAACCAAGCTTGAAAACAAGTTAAAACACAAAATGTGCTTTAAGAAGTCTTAAAGCACATTTTTGAAAAATTGTCTTGTAAATGGGTTTTGAGTGGCTAAATGTCCATCATTACAGTTTAATTAACATGTGTACTACTTAGTATCACATTAGGAAGTCTAAATCAATGGGAAATCAAAAATTTTACATTATTGCACTAGTTTGTGAATAGTAATCAAATAGTGCCTAGTTTAGTCTTTAATCAACTGAGTCTAATTAATTGGTCAAACAAGACATGACCAGCCTAAATCAATAAGGGGGCCGGTTTCTAAGAAGATGAGTCACCATATACTTCATTAAATAAGAAAGGAAAAGAAGAGTAAAGTAAAAGAAGTTACTATTTGCTTTTATAAAGCAAAATATCTATACTAGCCTACCTTCTCACCTCTCTTCTTCATTTCTCTCCTTCACCACCATTTTCTCTTCTTCTTCCCTGCTCCAAACTGAGTGAAGCCTCCATTTATGCTCCATCTTCAAATGTCTATAACTTACTCATTTTAGCTCCAAATCAAAAACTAAACACATATTATTCTTAGTTAGCTCAAGCTCTAGCTTTCTATCTTTTCAAATCCATCAAAGCTCCATTTAGGTGCCAAGAGAAAACTCCATTGATGGAGGAAAATCAAGTTTGAAGAGCCCATTTGGTTCTCCATCCTCTTAAGGTAAAGAATATGTAAGAAAAACCATGTTTCCACCACTTCTTCTTCTATGACCGAAAATTACCTTCTCATGGAGCCTTGTTTTATCCATTGTTCTAGCTTGATTCTATTCTCCAAGGGCTAGAGGAGGTCCTTCTTGATTCATATCCAAGCTTGTTTTGAGAATCCAAGGTAAAGTATTCAATTTAATACCTTAAAAACATTTTTAACCTAGGAATAATTCCTTAAGGTTAGTGCATTATCTAGCACTCATGAGAGTCATTGTATATTGATTAGAACATTGGCAAAGGAAATTAGAATGGTGGCCGAGATTCCCAAGGGAAGAAGCCTAAGGAGAAACTTGAGAGAAACTTGAGAAAAACAAGGTAAATTGTTTACCTAATGGTGGTTTAAGTTTTAAGGGATGAGTTTTAGGTGAGTACTAATGTAGCTTAAAGCTTGCATTGTGTGATGGGTTATATGACCTAAGAAAAAGAACTTAAACAAGCTTATGAACTTGTGACTAAGGAGCCAATGGGAATGCGTTAGTAACATAAGCTTAAGATGGATTTTAAGAGCATTATAACTACTATGAGATTGATGGGTGCATTTGCAGGTTGAAAGCTTTTATATGTGGGAAATTCAGTGTTTAAGTTTAAGTCATTTAAGGGCCTACGAGCCATGTTATTTAAGAGCCTTAGTGCTATGCAATTTAAGATTATTGCACAATATTGAGTTTATTATGAATGAGTTGATTTATGTGAGGAAACAATGAGAAAGGACTTGAGGTGTGTGAGTTTGTTAAATGAGGAAAACAATGCATTTGGGCATGATAAAATACTAGAGAAGCTATGACGAAATTTGAATAGAAAACAAAAAGTTTAAGTGGAGGTGGTGAGTTAATATGCCCTAGGATTCACTAGGGATCATTCTGAGGAATTTGAGTGGAAATGAGTTAACTAAGGAGTTCTGGAGGTTTAGAATGACCTAGAATTGTCTATGAGGAAATTATAGTTTAGATGGGTGTATAGCACACACCAAAGTCATGGTATGAGGAATGGTAAGATTTGTGCAAAAATTTGGAGGAAATGGTGTACAATGTTTTAAGATGATTTAGGTATGAACTAGGGAATATAACGATGAGAAGTTTTGATGTCTTGTGTAAGTGGTGAAGATGCTAGTAGTG